>VZQC01005031.1:1478783-1507764 GCA_009823505.1 Rhizomys pruinosus
ACGAGCTTTGCAGGAAAATGGCTGGAGCTAGAGGACATCATGCTGAGTGAAGGAACACAGTCCCAGAAAAACAAATGACGAATGGTATCCCTCATCTGTGGATGCTAGTGCCAATTACCCAGTTGTAAGTATTTCTTGTGTAGGGCCCTCTGAGCTTTTGTACAAAGCAGTTGGGCGTAATGCATATTGGAAACAACAACAACAACAACAGAAAGGACTGCATCAAAGAACTGACTGAAACAGTGAAAAAAAAAAAAGAGAGACTGAGAGAAAGATGCAGGGCATGTATCACAGAATACATAATCTGGGTTGGGGTGGGGGTAAAGGAAAGGGTAATATGTTTAAATGGAACTGAAAATGATGTATGAAATACATAAAACATCAATAAATGTATATTAAAAAAAAAACAAAAATAGACTCCAGAAGGGCATGGTGATGCACCACCTTTAATCCCAGAACTTGGGAGGCAGAGGCAGGCAGAGAATCTTTGTGAGATCAAGGCCAGCCTGGTCTACATATATGAGTTCCAGGCCAGCTGGGGCAATAGAGACCCTGTCTCAACAAACAACCCCGCCCCCAAGGATGGGCAAGGGCATGTGCCTATAATCTCAGGAGATACACCAAGAGGATCAAGAATTCAAAATCATTGTCAGATCTCCTGGAACTGGAGTTATAGATGGTTCCAGTCTTCCTCCACCACTTAAGATGCAATGCTTTGGGGTACTTGCTTCCTGTCCCCACAGTGCCAAGCCCTGTGTCTGTGTATCATCCATCCATTCTGTCTCAAGGAGTTGCTGAGGCGTGGGTGGGGTAAGCCTGTGGTTGGTGTCTTCTTGGCTGACTTCCTTCCAGCATGGCTGCCTCTGGTCTTCTTTTCCTCTGCCTTCAGCCTCTTCCCGTACTTGAGTATTTAGTCTGCTCCACTGCCACCAAGGTCTGCCCATGCCTCCCTTGCTTAATCTCCTTTCCTCACCGCCTCCTGTCATCAGGCAGGCCAGGCAGGAGCTCCTTTGCAGTGGACTTGGAGGTGGTATAGCCCACCTCCAAAATTTTCTTTTCTAAAATAGTTCTTGTTTAATTTTATGCGTATAAGTGTTTTGCCTGCCTGACTGAAGTGCACACATGTATTCAATGCCCAGTGAGGCAGGCAGAGGATCTTTGTGAGGTCAAAGCCAGCCTGGTCTACATATGAGTTCCAGGCCAGCTGGGGCCACAGGGAGACCCTGTCTCAACAAACAAAACCCTCCAAAGATGGGCAATGACATGTGCCTATAATCTCAGGAGATACACCAAGAGGATCAAGAATTCAAAATCATTGTCAGATCTCCTGGAACTGGAGTTATAGATGGTGGTTAACTGCTGTGTACATGCTGGGAGCTGATCCTGGGTCCTCTGCCAGAGCAGCCAGTGCTCTTAACCACTGAGCCTGACTGCCCGAGCTCCACTCCAGAACCTCACTGTGGCAAGAGAGAACTTGTTCCCAACAGTTGACCTCTGACCTCACTTATGTGCTGTGGCATGTGCACTGCCCCAGCGCCGACCCCAAATTTGTTAAAAATTATTAGTATTTTTATTTAAAAAATGTTTATGTGCCTGAGTGCCTTGCCTATATGTATGTACACGCACCACATGTGTACATTGTCAACAGAGGTGAGAAGACAGTGTCCAGTCTCCTGGAACTGGAGTTACAGATGGTTGTTGCCTGCCATGTGGGTGCTGGGAACTGAATCCAGGTCCTGTGCAAGAGCAGTCAGTGATCTTAGCCACTGAGACATGTCTTTGGCCCCAAGTAGTATTTTTTTTTTAATTGGAGAGAAATTACTAGAAAATGGACAAAATCCCCAAAGGAATATAGCCCTTAGAGATCCCATATCCTCCTCTTCAAAACCTTGGGGCACCTGTGGCCTTGGCTGACCCACTTTCCTTCTCATAACTCTTCCTAGACAAACCGTCTCAGCTTTATTTCGGATCTCAGCCTAGAAATCCCTTTATCTGAACCCCTCCCTGTCTTTCAACTTGGGCTATTTAAACAATGATATGCGGGGTCCAACAGGCATCAGACTCCTCAGAGGAAAATGTGTAGATTCCTGGTCCAGCTGGGAAGAGGGGTCAGGTTCAGGCCTCCAGGGTGTCCAACACTTGTGACGGGGCTTGGGGCACTTGCAGCCGTGTGGAGGTGTGGCCACCAGAGGGTGCTACAGCAGAGCTAAACTGGCCTTCTGAGGGTTTTTTTTTTTTTTTTTTTTTTTTTCTTTCTCTAAGCAGGTTGTTATCCAGGACTTGTAGATCAGACTACAGACATGGCGTGAAGCATGTCCAACTGGGTCCGAGTTTCCCTAGAAGGAATCGGATGACTGGGAAGAGGCTCACTGCTGGTACTAAGTTTCCTGGATGGGCCTTGATTCTTGCTCACATGGATTTGCACGAGGAACTTGGAATCTGCTTGTGAGGCAAGCTACTTGGCTAATCCTGACCTCAGAGAACTGAGAACTAGCCAGGGGCAAGGTCTTAGTGGCAGCTACTCACTCTCTGGGCCCAGGATTGTTATGTGGGCCATGGGAAGTCCAGCTGTGAGTCACCTCGGAGTGCCCGGGGCTCGCGGTACCCTGCTTCTCGCGGCTTTGGGATCAGCGGAGTGATTCAGTTTCCTTCTGCGGGCCCAGCGGGGGACCGCCCTGGCCTGGAATGAGGATAAGAACCGAGGGTTAGGGCCTCTTTAGGGGACCCTGTGGCCCAGTTCCCTTAATAACAAGATCTCTGGAGATAACTGTGGCCAGGGATCGGGTAGTCCAATGCTCTGCTTCTTTGATGGTTTGGAGATGGCTCCTCGGGGTACCCAGGGTTTCCAGCACCGGATATTTGTCCCTAAGCGGGGGAGGCTCATCTCGGCACTGGAGACCGCCCTGACTCCCACTGACTCCCTCGCTAGGAAAAGCGGATGTGGGCACAGCAGGCGCAGCGAGGGATGGTGGCCTGCAACTGCGTGGGGCGGAGCAGAGGACCCTCCAGACCGGGGGCGGGGCTTGCTCGGGGCGGGGCCTGTCGGGGGCGGGGCCTACAGCTGAGCTCAACTTTCGGGTGGGGCGCTGGCGGGGCTGCGGTAGGAGAAGGTGGGGCTGGGAGCGAGGAGCCGCGCCCGCCGAGCGGGGCTGGACTGGAGGCTGGCGGCTGATGCTGCCTGATCCACAGCCCGAGCGAGCCCGAGCCCGAGCCGCAGCCGGAGCGGTCGGCAGCCTGAGCTGGAGCTGGGGCGCAGGCCGTGCTGGAGCCAAGCCCAAGTGGCCGCCTGGGCGCTGGCCCGAGTGTCGGCCTCTGTTCCGGGCACTGTCCTAGGGAAGGAGCCACGACCCCCGACCCCAGGCTTGGAGCACGATCGCCCCTGCCCAGCCTAGTTACAGCCTGAGCCCTAAACACGCAGGAGGCCTGGGAGTCAGTATCCTCAGCCTGATGGCCTGGGGACCGAAAAGGACAAGAGCAAGAAGGATTCCACGAAAGAGCACTGCGTGAGCGCGGGGCGCCGAGGAGAGTGGAGACTTCACCTGGCACCGGAAAGAGGCACCCAGGGTTGACCGAGGCCTGGCTAGGCACCAGGGAGTCTGGCATCCCAGCAGCCACGACCTCGGCTCTGCCTCGGCTGAGCCAGAGCTCTCGGTTGGCGGGGGGCCTGGCAGAAGTGCTGCCCTCGTCTGAGCCAGGCACGGGGCCCAAGGCACCAGGACCCTGTCCAGCGCGCCGATCACTGGAGACCTTGCCTCCTGCCGCAGCCCCACTGGTGCGGATGTGCCGCTGTCCTCTGGAGCGCCATGAAGGAAGGATGACCTCAGTGGAAGCAGTGGCAGTGACTGGAAGTGCCCGGGAAGATGGACTCCCCAAGTGGCCTCCCGACAGCCCTCAGGTGCTTGGGAAGCCTGGTCTGGCCAGGGTGGCTGTGGCAGCCCTCGTGTGGCTGCTGGCAGGAGCCAGCATGTCAAGCCTCAACAAGTGGATCTTCACCGTGCATGGCTTCGGGCGGCCGCTGCTGCTCTCGGCCTTGCATATGCTGGCTGCAGCCCTGGCATGCTTCTGGGGGAGCAGGCGCCCGATGCCCAGCAGCACCCGACGCAAAGTACTGTGGCTCAGCCTCACCTTCGGTTCCTCCATGGCTTGTGGGAACGTGGGCCTGAGCACTGTGCCCTTGGACCTGGCACAGCTGGCCACCACCACCACACCTCTGTTCACGCTGGCCCTGTCTGCACTGCTGCTTGGCCGGCGGCACCACCCGCTGCAGTTCGCTGCCATGGGCCCCCTCTGCCTGGGGGCTGCATGCAGCCTGGCTGGAGAGCTGCGGGCACCTCCAGCTGGCTGTGGCTTCTTGCTAGCCGCCACCTGCCTCCGAGGCCTCAAGTCCGTTCAGCAGAGTGAGTGCCTGGGTAACATCTGAGGAGGTGGGGTGTGTGGACTGGAGGAAATGGGTCAAAGAGGGCCAAGAATCCAGAGAGTTTAGAGACTCAAATGTGGGCCCTAGAGGCCTAGTTAATAACAGTCGTTGGTGATTTATGTTCTATAATTTGACAAGCCTTTTGTCCTACTGGATCCTCCTACTGCCTCTCATGAAGCCAGGTACCTTATTCTCATTTAATAGAGATGGAGAGTCTTAGCCATGTGCCAGTGAGCAGCAGAGGCAAGATTTGAACATAGCATTCAGACTCCATTCTGTCCAATCTATGTGCCATAAAGCTAGGAACCCAGAAAGAGGTTGGGAGGCGGGCACCAGGGAAGAAAAGGGAAGAGGTCAGGGTCTTGAACTGGGATTTGGAACAAAAAGAGTTTGTCAAAACCTGGCAAGTGTTTACAGTGGCTACAGTGTGATAGGCCTGATGATGCTAGATGCTGATCTTCAATCGTCATAGCAACTACCACTTTCATTTTCATTTTACAAATGATGGGACTGGTAAGAAAGAGTAACAGGGGAGATGAAACAATGTCTTACTATTTAGCCCAGGCTGGCCTCAAACTTCTGTGATCCTCCTGTCTCTCCCTCTCAAGTGCAGGGTCACATGGCTCCTAAGAACTGAGGTCTGGCTCCATTGGACCTGGGCACGGCACAAAGCAGAAGTAAGGCTGCAGTTCCTGGCCTAGCCCCTGCTAGACCATGTGTCTGGAGGGTGGAGACTGGCTTCCTGTCTGGGCAGCTGAGAGGCATCTGAGTCATAGCCCTCACCCTCTCATCACCTTGATCCAAGGGAGACCTAGGGAAGGCTAGAGTGGCAAGTGGAGGCTCCTTGGAACTCCTTGTGCTGAGCTGTGGTTGGGGCAGCTGAGTAAGGGTGAAGTGAGAGCTCTTCCCTGCCTGGTCTTCCAGCTGAGACCCAGAGCTCCTTGTGCTGAGCTGTGGTTGGGGCAGCTGAGTAAGGGTGAAGTGAGAGCTCAGCCCTGCCTGGTCGTCCAGCTGGGACCCAGAGCCCCTTGTGCTGAGCTGTGGTTGGGGCAGCTGAGTAAGGGTGAAGTGAGAGCTCTTCCCTGCCTGGTCTTCCAGCTGGGACCCAGAGCTCCTGTCCCATCTTCCCAGGCCATGAGCAGGGCCAAAGCTCAGTTCTATTTTAGCCTTCAGGTTATATGAGCTGAGGACTGAGCCTGGCCTTGAGTCAGCTCTGGGAAACCTGACCCTGTGGGGCCCTCCTGGGCAGGGCCAGCAGGCAGAGAAGGCTCCAGCTTCTAGGTCCAGTCTGCACTTGCCAGAGCCAAGTGAGTACTCCTCACAATGGGCTGTGGGTGGCTCCTGCCTGCAGGAGGGGCTATGACCAGGCAGGTGTCATGTGCTCAGGCATGTCCTTAGTGGCATGTGACTAGCATCAGGCCACCCCTTGACTTTTGTCAGCTCCCTTTTTCCCCCTCAGTTTTTTACTCTCTGAGTGGGTTGGTACCTGTGCTCTCTGATTCCTCCATCATGGCTCACATTCAGACACTCCCTATCTGCTTTCCACCAGACAGTCTTTGGTGCACCTCTGTGTCCCAGCACTTGGCTTGGGGCCTGGTACAGGGAAGATATTCAAATGATGGATTATTGATTGTTTTGGTATCAGTTAATATTGGATTGGTAAACTAGTTAGGCTAGATGGCTCAGGGTCCTAAAGAGGAAGCTTAGGAAGCTCGAGACTCCAGAAACAGAAATGGGAACCTAGCTGGACAAGGAGAAATGGACTAGACCCAGGGGTTGAAAAGGTTTTGTTAAAAGATAGATTTTTCTGGGTATGGTGGTGGATGCTTTAATCCCAGCACTTGGGAGGCAGAGGCAGGAGGATCTCTGTGAGCTCAAGGCCTGCCTGGTCTACATATCAAGTTCCAGGACAGCTGAGGCTACAGGGAGACCTTCTCAAGATGAGGTGTCTTTTCTTTTCTTAGGCCAGATTCAGACTGGCATGTGAATGGCTGGTAGCAGCTTCTTCACAGAGAGCAGAGGGTAGAGGAGAGCTCAGGCGGCCACAGACAACAGCTTCCCTGGGGTGGCAGCAGTGTGGAGCAGAGCAATGCTCCCCTCCTGCCCTCTACCCAGAGAGGTTAGAAGTGAGGTGCTAGAGCCTGTCACAATCTGTGTCACTTAGGTTTCAGGACAACCTGACTGGGCCCCTGTCCTTTGAGCCCACAGAGACTGGGGCGCTGTGCTTAGCAAGAGAGAAGTTCTAGAGCAAGGTGGGTCAAGAAGGCTGCTTCAGGAGAAGACAGACAGCCATGATAATGGCAGCAGTAGAAAAGGATGGCCTGGGACGGGACATGGGCCATGCTGCCTGAGCCCCATGTCACACAGCAGGAGCTGAGCTTGGGGGTGTGTCTGCTGCTGTGCTGAGTGACCGTGCTCTCCTGAGAGAGGAGCTTTGTCACCCTTCCCATGCCACACACCGTGGGATACAGAGAGAAGGTCACACAGCTGTGTCACAGCTGGGGAAGGGACAAAGTGGGGACAGGACAATGACTAGAGACCAGCACTGACAAAAGGGTCAGAAACTGCCATGAAAATGTGTTTGGAAGCAGGCATTGAGGTGCATGCTTGCAATCCCAGCACTCTGGGAGGATTGTTGTTCAAAGCTAGCCTGGGCCATGCTGTCAGAATTTGTCTAGAGACAAATAAATAAAATGCTTTTGGTAGCACATGCCTGTAATCCCAGCACTTCGGAGACTAAGGCAGGAGGATCACACAGCTAGTGTGAGCCAGCCTGGGCTACATAGAGAGTTTCAGGCCAGTATGAGCTACATGGCAAGACTTTGTCTCAGGACCAGCAAGATGTCTCAACAGGTAAAAGCACTTGTGATACAGATGACCTGAATTTGATCCTTACAACCCAGAATGGCAGGACACAGCCAGCTTCTGAAAGTTGTCCTCTGACCTCTGCATGCTCCAGTTACACACACCACACACATCATAGTACACGTTGTACACCTCATATTCACCATACAAATATGCATACAAACATCACAAGTCATGCACATCACACATCATATACATATCACACATATACAAACACAGGACACACGCATGATAAGTACACATTATACACACATCAAACACACACAATAATAATCATAAATTAAATTATAAAAACCCTATCTTGCTCCCCCAAAACACTAAATAAAAATAAATGCATTTGGAGGGGCTGGGGCTGTCAGTGATAGCTTCTCTAACAGGGGTAAGGACCTGAATTAGATTGGCGTCTCTGGAGAAGCAGAAGACCATGGAGCGTTTTTATCAGGAGTGGGGTTGCTGAGGAGTCAAGCTAACATCTTGGGGGTTAGTCACTTCTGCCAGGGGACCATGCTCTTTCCCTGAGCTGCAGAGATGGCCAGGTGGGGAGGAGAGGGGGAGGGGCAGGAAGCAGGACAGCTGCAGGGGGCTGGATGGAGTGCTGCAGGGGGCTGGAGGGAGTGCTGCAGGGGCTGGATGGAGTGCTGCAGGGGGCTGGATGGAGTGCTGCAGGGGGCTGGATGGAGTGCTGCAGGTGCTGAATGGAGTGCTGCAGGGGCTGGATGGAGTGCTGCAGGGGCTGGATGGACAACTGCCCCAAGGGTGAGGTCCAGCTGAAGCCCTAACCCCTTCCTGTATTGCTCCTTTTAAGGTGCAGGTGTGTGTGTGCTGGGGGGGGGGGTGTTGTTCCTGATTCTCTGTTCACTTCTTGAAATGCCTGAGGCTGAGGAACTGTTGCCTAGAGAACCAAGATCAAACATCAGCGTGAATGAGGGAGGAATACAATTTCCTGTTCTAAGCCTGGCCTGTGAGTAAGCACTGCGGGCTCTTAGGAAAGTGTGCGTCAGAAAATACAGCGAGCTGGGTGGACCAGGTGGGCACCAGTGTGACCAGAGTGGATTGCTCATCTCTCCCCACCAAGACTTGCAGAAGGCCACAGATGGTCCGCGCCCTTAGGCACACATGCCCACAGGTTCACATTCAGGTTCACCCAGGCTGTGTAGGGTTTCCTTTTTTTTTTTTTTAATTGATTTATTTCGATATGTGTATGAATGTACTGTCTGCATGCAGGTGTGTGCACCTGTGTCGTGCAATGCTGCGGAGGTCAGAAGAGGGTGTCGGATTCCCCTGGAACTGGAGTTCTCCTAGAATTGGAGTTTCAGACGGTTCTCGGCCGCCATGTGGGTGCTGGGGATCGAACCCGGGTCCTCTGTAAGAGCGGTCGGCGCTCTTAACCGCTAGGCCATCTCTCCAGCCCGTAGGGTTTCCTTTGTGAATTAATTTGGTAGAAGCCAGTGTAGCAGACACTGGCACACATAGGCACACTTGTCCAAATGTCAGGATCCCCTCTTTCCTTAAAAAGATAAAAGCTTTCCATCTGGGTGTGGTAGTACATGCCTTTAATCCCAGCACTCAGGAGACAGAGGCAGGCGGATCTTTGTGAGTTCAAGGCCAGCCTTGTCTACATGTCTACATAGTGAGTTTTAGGCCAGCTGGGACTACAGGAGACCCTGTCTCAAAAAGACTGATAATAATAAAATAATAATCGATGATGATTCCCAGTCAATCATTCCTTGGAAAAGCTGAACAAAATGAGTGAAAACCCCCACCGTCGCAAAGAAAAAAAAAAGAAAATGATATAAAAGCTTCCCTTTTAGTCCTGGACTCATCGTGATAAGCCCTGGTGTTAGTAATAAAAAATTATATGCTGATTATCAAGCTAGGTTTGGTGGCACCACTACCTATAAGCCCAGTATTTCGAGGGAAGATACAGGATGATTAAGGGTTCAAGGCAAGCCTCAGCAACACAGAAAAGCACGAGGTTAGCCTTGGCCATATGAGACTCTGTCTCAAAAAACAAAAACAAACAAAAAACTGACTACCAGTCATAATCAGTGAGCGACTGCAGGAGCCGACAGTGCTGTCGTCTGCTCGAAGTCGTGCTGTCATGACTGAAGCAGTGACTGCTCTCGCCATTTTGACTCAAAATGACCTTTTCTTGCCTCTTTTCTTCCTTCTCCTCCTCACACTCTCCCTCCCTCTCTCTCCTCCTCTTTCACCTTTTCGCCATGTGAACAGCTGGTAAGTGGCGGTGCTGGGTCGTCTGCCGGCCTGACCCTGCCACATTGCTGGAGCTGCACGGTGAGGTCCTGGTGGGCGTGATGGGGCTGAGGCTAAGGAAGGCAGTCGAGGCCAGTTGGTGCAGGGTCTTTATAGCCAGGGTAAGAGCTGAGGGTTGAGCTGGGTATGGTAATTCAGACCTACACTTGGAACACTCACGAGGTTGAGGCAGGAGGATCCTGTGAGTTTGAGGCAGCCGGGGCCATATATAAGAACTTGTCTTCAAAAACAAGAACAAAACAAAACCAACAAAAAGACTGTTTTCTCCGAGGTCTAGGAACCCCTCAGATTTTGTGTTTGGGGGGGGGGATTTCTGCTTTTTAATGTGATTGTTCTGTTTCAGACGGTGGGGAATGGTGTGGGTCAACATGGCCTTTTTTTCATTTCCTGATCCCTGAGCAATTTACCTTTTCTTTTTTTATTTTATTTATTTTATTTTATTATTATTTTTTTTTTGAGACAGAGTCTCCCTATAGCCCCAGCTGGCCTGGAACTCTCTGTAGACCAGGCTGGCCTTGAACTCACAGAGATCCACCTTGCCTCTGTCTCCCGAGTGCTGGGATTAAAAGTGTGCGCCACCACACCCAGCTTAAAGATGGTCTCAGTGCCATGTGAGTGCTGGGAATCAAACCCAGGTCCTCTGCAAGAGCAGTTGGCAGTCTTAACCACTAAGCCATCTCTCCAACCTGAGCATTTACCTTATTAAAGCTTTTATATATGTTATCTTTGAAAATTTTCAAAATTTTACCCAACTTGACAAAGGAGGAAATGGAGGTTAGCCAAGGGTAGTCAGGAGTGGGCATAGGTCACAAGCCCGGGAGGCCTGACTCCCCCAATTTGAGAGTCATGCTTAGGAGTAGGACCCCCTAATCTGCTTAAAGGGTGAGGGCTGGTCTCCTGGAGGCTGGGCCACGGGGACTGGGCTGCACTGGGCTACCTCGGTGAGGGCTGACTCTGCACTGGGTGATGATGACCCCTGTCCTGATTGCAGGTGCTCTGCTGCAGGAAGAGAGGCTGGATGCCGTGACCCTGCTGTATGCCACCTCTCTGCCCAGCTTCTGCCTGCTGGCAGGCGCTGCCCTGGTGCTGGAGGCTGGTGTGGCTCCACCACTGGCTCCCACGGACTCTCGCCTCTGGGCCTGTGTTCTGCTCAGCTGCTTCCTGTCTGTGATCTACAACCTGGCCAGCTTCTCCTTGCTGGCGCTCACCTCTGCCCTCACAGTCCACGTCCTCGGCAACCTCGCAGTGGCGGGCAACCTCATCCTCTCCCGGCTCTTGTTCGGCAGCCACCTCAGCGCTCTCAGCTATATGGGCATCGCACTCACTCTTTCAGGAATGTTTCTTTATCACAACTGTGAGCTCGTGGCCTCCTGGGCTGCCCGCTGGGGGTTGTGGTACAGGGACCCCTCTGGCAAGGGTCTTTGAGACCTGGGGGAGCTCATGAGTCACACCTGGACTCCATCAGCCTGACCAATGGCCATGAGGAAAGTGGAGAGGAGCCATCTCTGCCAGGCCAGGGAGAGGAGGCACGTTCTGGAAGGGTTGCCTGGGAGGCCAGGCCAGGCAGGAACTTCCAGAGACACCCACCTCCTGTCCTGCCTGCCCGTCACAGCCATACCTGCCACTGGATGGTGGGTCCAAGTCTGGCATAGTCTCTATGATTCAGATGAATTCTTACCATCGGTATCAACTACTATGCTGAGTATTGCTGGGCAAACTTGGAAAACCTCAATGTGTTCTAATGAAGATGAACATGATGCTTGATTATATGATCCTTCCTTCAGCACAGGAGGCAGTGAGGGACCAGAGAGAAGGGCTTCTTCATTGCTGGGCTCCCCTAAAGACTTAGGGTACCCTGTGCCAATATCAGGCAGCCGCTGTGGCCTCACTTTAGGTCCATCCCCAAAATTTTGGGTCTTCCATCCTTAAATAAACTATTTTTGCTTGGACCACCTGAGTCGTTCCTTGGGGACAACAGCCAAGGGAATCGAATCTTTACCAGTGTTGGCCCCGTCTCGCCCTGTTTTCCACAGCCTTCCACTGGCCTGGCTGCCATCACCCATCTTCCCTGCTCTGCTCTGGCCCACCCAGGCCATCTTCAAGGCTCCCTTCCTAAAACACACATGGTCTGTTGTTCCACACTGCTCTGAGGACAAAGTCAGGGCTTCCTGCTTCATGGAGCCTTCATCATCCTGTAG
Organism: Rhizomys pruinosus; assembly: GCA_009823505.1. Taxonomy (NCBI): domain Eukaryota; kingdom Metazoa; phylum Chordata; class Mammalia; order Rodentia; family Spalacidae; genus Rhizomys; species Rhizomys pruinosus. The sequence goes on from VZQC01005031.1 coordinate 1,490,538, forward strand.
CCGCCCTGGCTCCAGTCTCACCAGAAACAATGCTGGCACCCTCACCTGCCTTTGCTCGCCCAGTCCCTCTGCCTGCACACCCCTTCTCTTGATCACATACTTACCTGGAAGAGAAAACCCCCAGCATGCTACTCTCCTTTGATGGAGGCCTGTGGAGAGAGGGGCTTGATGAGTCGAGTGCAGTGGGGCTCACAGAGCTGGGTATGAGGGCGGGTTCATATAGGTGGGGGTACTAGGGAACACTAAGGCTAGCCCAGTGCCCTAGGGGGAAGGTGGAGGGAGCCTAGGACCAGAGCCCCTGTCACGTCCCTGTTAGTCCAGCGAAAGAAGACATGACACGAGAGTGATCTTCCTCAAGCAGTTTATTCAGGTACCCTTACATCCGCTCTCTCCCTCTCCCTTCCTGGTTTACCACCTATAAGGCCTGTCACAACCAATCGACTTCCACCACGTGGGTCTCAAGGATAGGATATCTCTATGCGGAACAGAGGGCTTCAGCAAAGCCAAACCAAATAAGGACATGTTTGCTGCATGGAGCGCTCACCCCCGTGGGGGTGGGAGGCGGAAACCGGCACCATCTTTGAGGCGCGGCACTCCGCAGCTCCCAACAGTTCCCCCTTTTTGTTTTAATAGAGCATGGTCTCGAGGCCGCAGATGGCTGAATTCAACAATCCCCCCTGTCTTAGGATCATTCCTTCATTAAACCCGTCATAGGATACCCCATCGCCCTGAGAGTTCCATGCCTTAGGTAGAAGGAAAGTTGCCCGTCTCTGAGTAGGATCGTGAAGACATTCAGGGGCGACACGACCTTTAAGATTTTTGCATAATTGAGAGCCAAGCTTGTGGGGAATGTCCATCTTCAATGGCAACAAAAGCCTGTGCTAGTAAAGCCATGTTCCGCTGTCGAGATACTCTCATTTTACAAAGACACCACAGGAAGAGGAAAGATACGAACAACATTACGCATGCCAAGGATCCCAACCCCGCCCATTCCTTGAGATGATTCATGGCTGTTGAGATCCAGGATGACAGTCCGATGGCAAGGTCCAGGTCCACTCGCGTTGAATTCACTGTCACTATTTCCACTCTTAGTTGGGTCACCAATCATTCAAACTGCTCAGACCAGTTTCCTAGAAGATAGCTAGAAAGTTGTTTAGATAGATTTGCAGCATGGGAAAAGTTATTATACTGAATACTAGTTACGCAGAGGCCTGAATGTTTAAATTCACATCCTAATTGTGCTATCTGTATAAGCACGTAGAGCTGATCCTGCACCAAATCAATCCTTTAATTGAGTGACATAATGCCTGTTTTGAAATGATTATTAATATTCTGTTGATTGGTCATAGCCTCAGCAACACCAGCTGACAAATTGTTAATGCAGCTGCTGTCTGAACAGTTGACGTCAGGAAAACTGTCGCAGCTGTAGCCACGGCAGCTGATGCTGCGATTGCCACGGAATACCACCGCTAGAGGAAAGGTGGTAGCATTCCAGCATAAAGCATACAAACAAGTCCTGTTACCACAGGCAACATTATTTCTTTCATAGCTTCCATTATATACAAGGAACACAAAGGGGGGCCATACGCATACAGGCACGGGTTTGAAAATGCCAAGCTCCCCTGAGCCATGTGGCATTGGACCGGCTGGTCCCCAGAGGGGGTGCATCAAACCAGCCTCCTGTCTGGTTATGCATACGTACACAATCACTCTCCTGGGATATGTTAGTAATCAGTTGGAAGCACAGTAATCAGTTTAGGGGCAGGTGTATGGTCTCTTGTACTGCTGCTAATATGTCATCTAATGGTAAAAAAAAGAAGGGACCTCCATGTTATCATTGGTTGTAAAAAAGGCAGGGGAATACTTGTGCTCCCCAACCGAGCCCCCAGCTCTGCCCCATTGATGTATAGCTAAGTCCCTGTACCCAGCCTCCTCCCCGAGACCACCTGTTCAAAACGACGAAGACCCACGCCATCTAGCCTGGCCTGGCGGCCTGGGCTCTGACCCCGCTTTCCCCACCCCACTGTTTCCTCTGAACAGTCCCACTCCTCCTCCTCTTCTCCCTGCTTCCCCTTCTCCCTTCCCCTTTTCTTTCCCTCCGACTCTTTCTCCATTCCCTTTGAACTCACTATGTGGGTGACTGAATTTTTTTGTTGTCTTTTTGAGACAGGGCCCCCTGTAGCCACAGCTGGCCTAGAACTTGCTAAAGAGTCTAGGCAGCCTCCATCTTACCACCACCCCAGCTAACTTTGACTTCTTGATCCACCTGTCTCTACCTCCCAAGTGTTGGGAATACAGGTGCATGGATTACAATGCTCAGATTTATAACGTGGTGGGGGTTAAACCCAGAGCTTCAAGCAAACTAACCAAGGGGCTGTTCCAACTGAGCTGCAGCCCCAGAACCTCTCCTCCCAGTTTTCATATATGCAAATGGGGCTAATGATCCTTGGGGGGAGGATTTGAAAGAGGACTCCAGTAGCTGGGGCCAGGGGCAAGGAAGGAGTGCTTAGCCAGTGCCAAACGATCCTGACATTACCACAGGCTAGTTATTCTGGATCAGTCTGAAAAATGGGCCCTTTTATGGTGGTGTACTCCTTTAATCCCAGCACTTGGGAAGCAGAGGCAGGTGGATCTCTGAGATTGAGGCCAGCCTGGTCTACATAGGAAGTTCCAGGCCAGCTGGGGCTTCAAGAAAACCTTGTCTCAAAAAACCCAAACCCAAACCAGACAAACAAAAAGCAAACAAATAAACAGAAAGTTCCTTTTAAGTGAAGACAGAGTTAGGGCAGGTTGGATTCTTTTCTTTTTTTTAATTTTATTTATTTTTGTATGTGTTTGAATGTACTGTCTGCATGCATGTTTGTGCACCCGTGTCATGCAATGCTGTGGAGGTCAGAAGAGGGCGTTGGATTCCCCTGGAACTGCAGTTAAAGACGGTTCTCAGCTGCCATGGGGGTGCTGGGTATCAAACCCAGGTCCTCTGCAAGAGCGGTCGGTCGGGGCTCTTAACCGCTAGGCCATCTCTCCAGCCCCAGATTGGATTCTTTTACCCATAACTGACAAGGGACTATTGTGTGGTTGGCCTGAGGGCAGGTGGTAAGGCCCTAGAAGGACAGAGTTTCCTAGCCTCAGCCTCCACCAAGGCTGGACTTATGGAAGAAAATAGGCCTTGCTGAGTCACTACCACTCACCCTCCCTGTGACTCAGAGATGCCACTGGCCCCACCCCACCTTTATGCAGCTTGCCCATCTCTGGATTCCACTCAGGCTTGGGCAGGCAGGAGAGAGATGGACTTCCTTGGTGGCTTTTTCTCTGAATTGGAAGAAATCCCTACTATTTTAGGAGCTTCCCTGCCTGTCCCTCATTCAGACTCCTAGCCCACAGAAGATGGCTACCTAGGGAGTGAGCTCCCCGACACCGGACACCACACAAGTCAAAGCCTGACAGTGGGGGCTTGAGAAATAGCTCCAAGCTAAGAGCACTGGCTGCTTTTGCAGAAGACCAGGGTTCAGTTCCCAGCACCCACATGGTGGCTAACGACCTACAACTCCAGTTCCAGGGGAATCTGGTGCCATCTTCTGGCCTCCATGGGCATTGCATAACAAGTGTACACATAAGCAAAACATTCACATACATTAAAAAAAAAAAACTTAGGCCAGGCGTAGTGGCGCACAACCTTAATCCCAGCACTCAGGAGGCAGAGGCAGGAGGATCTCTGTAAGTTTAAGGCCAGCCTGGTCTACATAGAGAGCTCCAGGTCAGCTGGGACTAAAGGGAGAACCTGTCTCGAAAAGACATAAAAAAAAAAAAAAAAAAAAGCTTGGTGATGTGGGATAGGGACAGAGATTAGCCGTGCGACTTGGAGCTCCTGTCACCAGACACTGAAGTCATGTCCCCAAGGCCTTTCAATCGCTCTCCTAGCAGTGGGCACAGAGACCGAAGGCATCTCAGTCCAGGGTCCTCCTGCTCACAACAGGACTCAGCTGGTCTCTCCTGGCCCCACAGCATCACTGGGAGTGAGGATCACCAGGATGACCAGCAGGTAGAGTGCCCTAGTGAGGTCATTGCTCTCCGGAGGCTCTGTCTGTTGTGGTTCTATTGCCTTGAGCAAGTGGCCGCACGTCTCTGAGGCTTCCCCTTTGATCTTTGTGTATGGTCACTGCTGGGAAGCTCAGGGTTACCTCCTGAGGGAAACTCTCCTCCCCTCATCCTATGTGTATGAGTGTAATGCCTGCCTGCAGGTAGGCGCACCCGTCATGAAATGCCTGTGGAATCAGAAGGGGGCGTCCGATACCCTGGAACTAGAGCTGCAGTTAGCTGCCATGCGTGTGCTAGGAACTGAACCTGGGTCCCCTGCAAGAGCAGCCAGTGCTCACAACTGCTGAGCCATCTCTCCAGCCCCTTATCTTCTTTTTTTAACATTTTATTTTTATTTTATGTATAAGAGTTTGTAGCCGGCATGCAAATGTCATGTACTGCCCACAGAGGTCAGAATAGGGTGTCAGATTCCCTATAACTGGAGTTACAGATCGTTATTAGCCACTACGTGGGTGCTGGGAGCTGAAACTAGTTCCTCTGCAAGAGTGGCTAATGCTCTTAAACATTGAGCCATCTCTTCAGCCAGTATTTCTCTCTCTCTCTCTCTCTCTCTCTCTCTCTCTCTCTCTCTCTCTCTCTCTCTCTCTCTTCCGTTTTGAGACAGGGTCTTCCTGTAGCCCCAGCTGGCCTGGAACTCACTATGTAAACCAGGCTGGCCTTGAACTCACAGAGATCCGCCTGCCTCTGCCTCCTGAGTACTGGGATTAAAGGCGTGTTTTTTCCATCTTAGCCTATATCACACTTGGCATAACTTTTGCAGTCTGAAGGACGACAGCAAACTAGCACAACTTTTTTTTTCCTTTTCACAACATCCCAGGCTTGTTCTTAGTAACCTTAGCATACAATGTCTTTCCTTACTAAGTTGAGAACGTTCACTCTTTCACTTTAAAGCAGTCACTGCCAGCTTCTTTTTACTAACAAAGTGAAGTGAGCAATTTGCTAATACAATTTGCTAATACAAATTGCTCACTTCACTTTGCTATTTTGCTTTGGGACTATGATTAAGTAAAATGATTACTTAGATACAAGTGCCATGGATCCATAATCAATCTGATACCTACCTACTAAGTGTCTAATGGGGTAGAGCTGCTGTGAAGATATGCTGGACAAGGCTGACTCACAGCCTGTGTGAGCACTGTGACTTTCACAGTGCTAGTCAGAAAGTTACACTACTTTTAAAAGAATCGCCAAAAAAAAAAAGATTCATCATTATTATTTTTCTTTATTTTCTTTTCTTTGCTTTTTTCTTTTCTTTTGATCTTTTTGAGACAGGGCCTCCCTGTAGCCCCAGCTAGCCTGCAACTGGCTATGTATACCAGGCTGGCCTTGAACTCACAGAGATCCACCTGCCTCTGCCTCCCAAGTGCTGGGATTAAAGGGGTGTGCCACCATACCCGGCTTATTTTTATAATTTATATTTATGCTTACATATACACGAATATATGCCATATGTGCAGGTGCCCTATATGCCCTGGCAAGAAGAGGCCATCATATCACCTGCAGATAGAGTGGTAAGCAGTTGGGAGCTGCTTGATGTGAAGGCTGGGAGGTGAACTTGGGTCCTGTGGAAGAGCATCAAACCACTGCTCTTCAGTTGGAAGAGAAGCTCTTATCCACTGATACATCTCTCCAGCTCTGGCATACAATTTAAAATAGAAATTATGTATTTCTGATGTTTACTATTTAATATTTTCAGACTAGAGTTGATAGTTTATTCGTTTTTTTGCTGTGCTAAAAATACCCTGACATGCCAGCCGTGGTAGTGCACTCCTTTAATCCCAGCACTTGGAAGGTGGAGGCAGGTGGATCTCTGTGAGTTCAAGGCCAGCCTGGTATACATAGTTCTAGGACAGCTGGAGCTACAGGGAAGCCCTGTCTTAAAACAACAAAACAAACAAACAAAAACCCTGACAAAAGCAATTTTAAGGATAAGAGGGTTTATTTTGGCTCAGAGTTGGAGGCTATGGTCTATTGTTTTGGGAAAAGACAAGGCAGCAGGCACTCGAAGCAGCTGGTCACATGGCATCCACGGTCAAGATGCAGAAATCTTGAATGCCTGGACTCTCTCAAACAGTGCAGGATCCCACCTCAGGGAATGCTGCTTCCCTGGGAGGGTGGATCTTCCTACCTCAATTAACCTAATCAAGGTAATCCCTCCAGGCATGCCCAGAGGGCTGTCCTGGGCATTTCTAGATTGTATGAGGCTCACAATGAGACTGACCATCACAAGGGATTTGCTACTCTACTAGTGAAGATCAGAGTCTGGAATCAGAACTGCATTTGAGACCTGGCTCTGTCATTCTGAACCCCGAGCCAAGGCCTTTCTCCATGCCTCTGTGAGTGAGGGGCAGCAGTGAAACCTAACCCCATCCACCTTTGGCAAGCTGCCTGGGAATCGCTTAAGAACAAAGCTCAAAACATGTGTCCTTAGTGTCAGCAGATGCTTTCCAGTTCCTCCCAGGGCACCTTGGCCATCTCGCTACACCTCCTCTCCCTTCGCCTCAACACTGACAGTCACAGGACATGCTCCTGCCAAACAGAGCAGAGCATACACCCCAAGGCTCCTTGCCCAACCTTGGAGGAAGCCTGGAAGCTGAGGCTGTGCTGGGCATCCTGCCACTGTGGACTTCAAACAAAGCCTCATCTCAGCCCGGCCGCCAGGGTACCCTCCTACCCTGCCTTAGTGGCCTTGGGTTATTATTCTAGAAGGCTGGGGCAAACAAGGACTCTTTTTTTTTTTTTTTTCTTCAGTGTTAGGGATTGAACCTAAGGGCCTTGTTCATGTTAAGTGCTCTACCATCCAACTTGTTAGGTTATAAAAAGGATCGCGCATCCCCAGCCCCCAGATAAAAAGGCACATGAGGCTTAGGTCACTCCAGGAACATGCTTTACTTCCACGTGGGGCTGCCAGCGTGAGCCGTCTGCAGACCCGTGGTGGAACCGGACAGCACGGCACGGGGCAGGGGCAGAAAGAGGGGCAGGACAGAGAGAGGGGCAAAGAGAGAGGGGCAGAGACAGAGAGATGGCAGCTGGGGTCCACCCATTTATGCCCATGGGGCGGGACCCCAGGTACAGGGGACGGGGTCAGAAGATTGACAGCCTCTGGAGGAAATGGGCCCCTGTGCGCCCCTTGGGATTCTGGGAAGCCCAGACCTAACACCAACTATACCACCTGCTCTACAACCATTCTTCATTTTGAATTCGGCTCCTGCAATATGCCAGATTAAAAATAAAAATGCAGTTCTACTGCACCAAACTGAAACTAAGTTATTACCTTAATTAAAAATCAGAGGAGGAAGAAAAAGCAGCCAAAATTCCCAAACAGGTGATTTTTAAATTGGCATGACAATGAGGCTGCCTGGGCTTTAATCCTTTAATCCTTACAAAAAAGCAACCTGATGTTAGCAAATCAGTTCTTCTTCTAGTGTTCTCTCTCCCTGCAAAGAACTCAGCCTTGAAGCAGCCCATGGTGACACTCTGGAGGCTGGAGGATTGCCAGGAGTTCCAACCAGCCTGGGCACATAGAGACCTAGTTTTCAACTCCTTCACACACACACACACACACACACACAAATGAGATGAGCAATCAGCTTTTTTCTCATTTATTTATTTATTTATTTATTTATTTATTTATTTATTTTGTACTGATTGGTTTTTCCTTTAATTTTCCCTTGGGAATTGATGGCCTGCATCATTTCAGAAGGGTTTTTTAAATTTTTTAAAAAATTTATTTATATTTTAAGGGATTCACAATATAAAAACACAGTTGTTTTCAGATCACATTGACGTTACTCAGTTTGCCATACAATTAGGTAATTGGCACTAGCATCCACAGATCAGGGATACCATTCTTCGTTTGTTTTTCTGGGACTGTGTTACTTCACTCAGCATGATATCCTCTAGCTCCAGCCATTTACCTGCAAAACTCATGATGTCATCTTTCTTTACAGCTGCATAGAACTCCATTGTGTAGATGTAACACATTTTCTCCATCCACTCCTCAGTTGAGGGGCACTTGGGTTGGTTCCAGCTCCTTGCTATTGTGAAGAGAGCTGAAATAAACATGGCCGTGCATGTATCTCTGCAGTGGGGTGAGTCTTGAGGGTACATGCCCAGGAGTGGTATGGCTGGGTCGGGTGGCAAGTTCATTCCAAGTCTTCCAAGGGTTTTCCACACTGCTTTCCATAAGGGCTGTACAAGTTTACATCCCAACCAGTGGATGAGTGTTCCTCTTTCCCCACAACCTCTCCAGCACTTGGTGTCATGTTGCATTTCCTTAATGATTAATGATGTTGAACACTTCTTAAGATGTTTCTCAGCCATCTCTAATTCCTCACTGGTAAAGTCTCTGTTCAGCTCTTTGCTCCATCTATTGAGTGGGTCATTTGTTTTCTTTCTTCTTTTTTTGAGTAGTTTATATATTCTGGCAATCAATGCTTTGTCAGATGTTTTTGCGGTGAAGGTTTCCTCCCACTCTGTGAGATTTCTCTTCACTTCCTTGATTGTTTCTTTTGATGTACAGAAGCTTTTGAGTTTAATAAGGTCCCATTTGTCAATTGTCGACCTTAATTCTTGCGCAGCCACTGTCTGATTTAGGAAGTCTTTTCCTATGCCTATGTCTTGTAGTCTGCTACCAACTTTTTCTTCTCTCACCTTCAGAGTTTGAGGTTTCATGTTGAGGTCTTTAATCCATCTGGAATTGACTTTTGTACAGGGTGAGAGGTAGAGGTTTAATTTCATTCTTCTACAAGTGGTGATCCAGTTTTGCCAACACCACTTGCTGAAGATGCTGTCTTTCCTCCATTGTGTCTTCTTAGCCCCCTTGTCAAATATGAGATGGCTGAAATTGTATGTGCTCAGGTTTGGATCTTCGGTTTTGTTCCATTGGTCAACAGGTCTGTTTTTGTGCCAGTACCAGGCTGTTTTTATGACTATAGCCCTGTAGTATAGTTTGAAGTCTGGTATAGAGACTCCCCTTGTGTAGCCCTTTTCGCTCAGGGTTGTTTTGGCTATTCGAGGTCTTTTGTTTTTCCAAATGAATTTAAGGACTTTTTTTTTCCAAGCCTGTGAAGAAACTCTTGGAGATATTGATTGGGATTGCATTAAATCTATACAAGAATTTTGGTAGAATGGACATTTTTACAATGTTAATTTTCCCAATCCATGAGCATGGGAGGTTTTTCCATCTTCTGATGTCTTCTTCAATTTCTTTCTTTAAAGGTTTAAAATTTTTGTTGTAGAGATCTTTGCTGTCTTTAGTTAGGTTTGTTCCTAGGTATTTTATTGTTTTTGAGGCTATTGTGAGTGGGAAGGTCTCTTTGAATTCTTTCTCCAGTTGCTTGTTCTTGGTGTAAAGAAAGGCTACTGGTGGGCTGGAGAGATGGCCTAGCAGTTAAGAGCGCCGACCGCTCTTGCAGAGGACCCGGGTTCGATCCCCAGCACCCACATGGCGGCTGAGAACCGTCTGAAACTCCAACTCCAGGAGAACTCCAGCTCCAGGGGAATCCGACGCCCACTTCTGACCTCCGCGGCATTGCATGACACGGGTGCACAGACTTGCATGCAGACAATACATTCGTACACATACAGAAATAAATAAAATTAAAAAAAAAAAAAAAAGAAAGGCTACTGGTTTTTCTAGGTTAATTTTGTATCCTGCCACTTTACTGAAGCTCGTAATCATTTCTAGGAGTTGTCTGGTGGAGTTTTTAGCATCCTTTAAGTAAACAATCATATCATCAGGAAAAAAGGATAGCTTGACTTCCTCTTTTCCAATTAGTACTCCTTTAAATTCCTTTTCTTGTCTCATAAACTGTCTCTAAAGCTCTACATTAGAATAACTGGTCTTGGCTGGGCATAGTGGCACACACTCTGAAGGTAGAGGCAGGAGGATGAGGAGTTCAAGGCCATCCTTGACTACATAGCCTGGGCTACATGAAACTATGTCTGAAAAACCCCAAAACAGGGGTTGGAGAGATGGCTCAGTGGTTAAAGAGCACCAGCTGCTCTTGCAGAAGACCCAGGATCAATTCCCAGCACCATATGGGGGATAACAGCAGTCATTACTCCAGATCCAGGGGATTCGACACCCTCTTCTGACCTCTGTGGGCAGTGCACGACATGAGTGGACTTACATACATACATGCAGGCAATACATTCGCACATAAAATACAAATATTGTGGGAAAATTTAGTTAAGATGGGTAGCATTCTAAACCAATGGGACCTCCCTGGCCATACCCATGCGGTGGGGTGTAGTGACGAAAAGGTTTAGGATTTGGCCCTGAGATTTGAATCATGATCAATATTTAACCAGACATTTTGCAATAAATGCTCTCTCTGCATTTGGACCTCAACATTCGTCTACGTGGAGTGCTTTCCTGTGCGTGTTTTCCACATGGGTCGTCCTGGGATTAAGTGGGCCCCGCCACAAATCTTGGCGGCTTACCCACAAAATATGAAAAAACAAAACATACAAAACCTGTCTTGAGACAGATCCTGGCACCAAGGGGTTCTGAGTAACCCTGAATTTCAGGGTCTCCTGAAGCTAACTCGCATGTCCTGACATGTGTACCCATGCATTCTAACAATCAGACAGGGACACTGGATCTCATGGTCAGTGATTCTGAACAAGGCCTTTTGGACCTGTGTCCTTGTGTCAGGACCCCAGGTTGCCTCTGGATTAAACATAGTGGAAGCTCTGGGAAAGCTTCTAAGATTAGGCCTCTTCTGAGGAAGGATTTAAGCCTAACCCAGCCCTAGAGAGTGACTTCTGAGAACAGTTTATAAACAATAAAGGGCTACTACATGCAGATAGCGTTATCTTTATGGTGATGACTGTGGATCTGGGACCATTTCACTGTAATTTTTTTTTTTTTGTCTTTTTGAGACAGGCTCTCCCTTTAGTCCCAGCTGTACTAGAGCTCACTATGTAGACCAGGCTGGCCTTGAACTCAGAGATCCGCCTGCCTCTGCCTCCTGAGTGCTGGGATTAAAGGTGTGTGCTACCACACCCAGCCTAAGACTGTTCTTAGCCACCATGTGGGTGCTGGGAATCAAACCCAGGTCCTCTGCAAGAGCAGTCAGTGCTCTTAACTGCTGAGCCATCTCTCCAGTCCCTTCACTGTCATCTTAAGTCTGATCTAGAAACCAGAGTTGGGCCAGTGTGGTGAAGATGGAAGCAAGGGGAGGTCCCTGGAGTGCTGCTTGGAGGCAGTTTGGCTAGGAGGTTGGCACTTACTGAGAATCTTGAGAACACCAGATGCTTAAGGATCTGCCTTTTAAGGAATGAGGTGGGGTTGTGGCAGATTTGTCTCTGACCTCTTACCTAAGAAAGTGTTGTAGGACTCCAAGTCTGCCATATTCACTGGGCACTGTTCTCTTTGGCCTGGGTGCCACTGCCTCCCCCACCCACTAGATAGCAACCCATGGTTTGCCACTCACAGAAAATTTACCTTTACCATGTTACAATTAGTGACTTTAATCCCTAAATATTTAGATTACAATGTAGTGATTTTTGGCTTGGTTTTTTGAGATAGACTATGTAGCCCAGGCTGGCCTCAAATTCACCCTGTGATCCTCCTGCTTCAGCCTTATGAGACTACAGGCATGCACCCCCAAACCTGGCTGGATTACAAGGTTAAAAGTTATAGCACCCCCTTTTCTTGCTCTTATAAAAAGCATCATCTGGTATGTTGCTGTATCAACAAAAGAATATTCATGTTTAGACCTTGGCACAGGGTTAAAGACAAATCTGTACGGCCGACTACAACACAGAAGCTGGTGGGGTGGCTTACAGTGGAACCATCAAACGGACCTCATTCTCATAGATGTCAGGGATCAGTCCCATGGGGGAATTCACCATGTGCATTGAATTCTTGCCAAACAACTGCAACTCATAGTGGATGAGCTGCTCCCAAAAGCCACTGTTAGGGCGGATGATAGGCCGGCATGACTTGGTCCATGTGTGGGCATCTAGCAGGGACATGCCATGATACTTCATGAGGTAGGCGAGGCACAGAGCAGCTGAGCGGCTCACGCCAGCAGCGCAGTGCAGCAGCGTTCGGCCCTGCTTCATCTCCACTGAATGGATATGGTCAGCTATGGGGTCAAAGAAGTCACAGAGACGTGAGGTGCGTGCGTCAGCCACGGGCACCTGCAGGTACTGGATGTCCTCATGGAAGGTATTTGCCACCTCAACTGAGACGTTAATGACCGAGGTGATCTGGTTGGTGGACAGCAGGAGCTTGTTGTTGGTGGCCACACCACCGCTGATAAATAGGCTTTGGGTGATCTGTGAGAGGCCGCTGATTGAAGGCTGCCGGAACCGAACTGGGAAGGCAGCTCGTGGTGCTGTCATCAAGATAACCGGTCAGCAGTTACTGATGTGTTAAGCTTGCATCTTTCTTGCTAGACTGTGCCCACTAGACACTACAGGAAGGAAAAGGATGTTTATTTACTTTTGAGACAGGGTTTCCCTGTAGCCCCAGCCGGCCTAGAACTCTGCTATGTAGACCAGGCTGGCCTAAAACGACCTGTTCCTGCCTTGTGAGTGCTGGGATTAAAGGCATGTGCCACCACATGCATGGAGAGGATGTTTAGAGGGTAAGAACACAGGATGGCTGGGCCTATTTGATTAGCTAAAGGCAGTCCTCTGACTAACACTACCAGAAACACTCACAAATTGTTCAGATCCCAAGGCTTCACCCCATGTGCAACAAGTTGGATTTTCAGGTAAGGACCACAAATCTGCATTTTTAGCATGCTATTCAGGTAGTCTAATATGTACTGCAGGCAAAGGCCAAGTCCCTAGGCCTGGCCGCTTGAGTGTGTCCCCCGCTCTTCCCCCTTTCCCTATCTAGTCTAGTAAATCTAGTCTGGTAAATCTAGTCTTGTAGTTCTCAGGTGCCCTGGCTTAACTCTCCACTTAGGTTCACATAGCTCTTATCTTAAAATTCTCTCCTATTGGGCGTGGTGACGCATGCCTTTAATCCCAGCCCTTGGAGGCAGAGGCAGGTGGATCTCTGTGAATTCAGGACCAGCCTGGTCTACAGAGTGAGTTCCAGGCCAGCTGGGACTAAAAGGGAGACCCTGTCTCAAAAAGACCAAAAAAAATTTTTTTTCCTCCTCCTTTCTGGCCCATCTAAGGGACTTGGACAGTCTCCCTACACAGCCTCAGACTCAGAGGGTGAGATACTGTACCAGTAACATGGATCCGGAACCCACTATGGTAGGAGTCCCTGGAGTTTGGGAAAATAAGTGAGGAGAGACCAGCTTCCTTCATTCCCAAGAACCATCTCTCTGGCTAGACAGAGGGATCATTAGACACCCTCCCGCAATTTCCTGTAAGGAGGGTCTAGGGAAGGGAGTGGTCGACAGGCTCCTGGACCTGGTAGGATGGACACTATAGTAACTCCAAGTGTGAGTAAAAGGCAGCAGAGCCTCAGACAGACCTGTCCTGCCATGCTGCTTATAGCAGAAGTGTGGCACTCACCTACAGAGCACAGACTCCTGCCTTCTAAGAAATCTCAGACCCCAGCTTTCCTTATATGTGTATATGCATGTACATGCCAAAGTACTCATGTGGAGGTCAGGGCCAACTTGCAGGAGTAGGTCTTTCCTTTTACACCATGGGTCCTGTATTCCACTCAGGTCATCAGGCTTGGTGGCAGGCACCTTTACATGCTGAGCCGTCTTACTGGTCCTGGCTTTCGTAGTCTTGAACAAAGCTGCAAAAATCAAACTTTGGCCAGACGTGGTGTTGCATGCCTTTAATCCTAGCACTTGGGAGGTAGAGGCAGGCAGATCTCTGTGAGTTCAAAGGCCAGCCTGGTTTATAGAGTGAGTTCCAGGACAGCCAGAGCTACAGGGAGACCCTGTCTCAAAAAGACAAAAAAAAAAAAAAAAAAAAATCAAACTTTGGCTGGACTTTAACTCCAGCACTTGGGAGGCAGAGGTAGGTAGATCTTTGTCAAGCAAAGCAAAACAACACAAAATACTGCACTTTGACTGGGTGTAGTAGAGCCCACATTTAACCCCAGCACTTGGGAGTTGGAGGTAGATTGACTGAGTTCAGAGCGAGTGAACTCAAAGAAAAAAACAAAAATACATAAATTTAAAAAAAATCATACTTTCACTGAGACTCAGATTCAGATGACACCGCTGTCTTCACCAGACAATGACAATCCCCGTTTTTGCTGCCCACAGTGAGGACAGAGTCCCTAGCTTGGCTGTCAAGGCCGTCTGTGGCCAGGCTGCTACTCATCTCTGTAGCTTCCTGCTAGCTTTCCCCAGCCTGAAGAACCTCATTGGCTTCACGGAGCCAATGACAATTCCTTTCGGCCATCTGTCACTTCTCTCCAGGGACCTTTGTCTCTGCTGCACTCATTGCCTAGAAACTTCTCTCCTTATAAGCCTATCAGATCCTGACCTGCTCCATTCAGCAGAGGACTGAAGAAGTGAAGCCCAAAGATCTTGGCTGGAGCATCATTTCTCTAAAGGGAATCTCCTAGCAGCATAGCCCTCCCCTATACTTGATAAACCTCTGCTCCAAGCTCTTAGCTTTATGTCCTCTCCTTCCTAACACTGACTCAAAATTATTTCATAAATGTCTGTCTCTTTCGGCGCTTGAGAATTTTAGGGACATGATGGTCTATATTCATTGCGCCACCCCACTAGTGCCAAGTGATGTGTCCCCACATCTAAGTGCTCTATGAATATTTGTTGTAGGAATGACCCCACCAACTATGACTCCACCTTTTAACTGTGAGCTTGTCTAGAAGAGTTCTTGATGCCAGTACCCCACGGTCAATGCATCGTGCTCAATTTGGGAAGAGAAGATGGGCCTAAGAGGGTCAAGAATATCCACCCCCTGACCCAGGTGGAAGCCTAGATGCTGAGATGTTCTAGATTCTCACCCTCAGAAAACCCAAAAGAAGTGGGTTGAGACTCCCCCAAACTAATGCCTAGTGGTTAACAGGAATAGAAGAGTTTGGTGTTCATCACAACACCAAGATGCTGTTCTTGAGAGTAAGGATAGTTGAGGAAGGAGAGTCATTTTATGGTGGCTAAGAAGGGGAGGGCCTGGAGAGACTGCTCAGTGGTTAAGTGCACTTGCCGTTCTTCCAGATGATCCTAGATGGGTTCCCAGTACCCACATCACGCAGCTCACAACTGCCTCTTCTGGCCTCCAAGGGCACCTGCATACACTTGGCATTCACTCACTCTGACATAGACACATATAAATAAAAATAATAATGTAAAAAAATACTAAGGGCTGGAGAGATGGCTCAGTGGTTAAGACCATGTAGTACTCTTCTTTTTTTTTTTTTTTTTTTTTTTTTTTTTGAGACAGGGTCTCCTTTCAGCCCCAGCTCACTCTGTAGGCCAGGCTGGCCTTGAACTCACAGAGATCCTCTGCCTCCCAAGCCCTGGGATTAAAGGTATGTGCCACCATGCCCAGCCAGAGCATGTAGTACTCTTATAGAGCATCTGAGTTCAGTTCCCAGCACCTATGCCTGGTCCCTCAGAACTACCTGTAACTCTAGCTCTAGGGACCTGACAGCCTTTTTAGGCCTCCACAGGCAACTACCTTCATGTTCGCATACATACAAGGAGACACATAACTTAAAAAAAAAGAAAAAAATAAAACATTAGACACTCTGGCACTTATCTCTCACTCTGTGCATTTCTGTAATCTTAGCACTTGGGAGGCTGAAGTGGGAGGATCATGTTTAAGACCAGCCTGGGCTACACAGTGAGTCCCAGGCTTGCCTGAGCTAGCAAGATCTTGTCTCAAAAACACCAAAACTAAACAAAACATGCAGGGGATATAGCTCAGTGATAGAGTGCTTCAATCTGTAATACTATAGGAAGGAGAAAAGAGAGAGGAAGAGGGAAAGGGAAAAGGAGAGGGAAAAGGAGAGGGGTAGAGGAAGTACTCATCAGGCACTGAAATGTACGGAAGGTACTCTTTTCTCACAGAGCTCAGTCTAATGGGGAGATAAACATTGATTACAGGCATAATAGAGCTGGCAAACGGTGTTAAATAAAAATAACATGCCATTATTGTAGACTAAGCTCCTGTAGCAGGCATCAACAGATTATAGTAAAAATTAAAATGGAGTTACACTAAAGTCTCAACACCAGGCTGAAGCTGTTACTGGAGACTTGAGGTCTTTTCACACAGAAAACAATAGAAATGAGAACAGTCAAGCAAGAGGGTTACAGAGATAACTAGACTTCCCCAACAGGCCAGTTTTAATGAGCAAAATGAAATTTCCTGTCTTAATCCTTTCATAATAAAAGGTAATCCAAAGTAACGCATGCTAAGCAGCTATTTTTCTACCATTCCGTCTCCCTGTCTCTGCCCTCCAAGGAACGTAACTCTGAGGCACCAATGTTTTTGATTCTGCTTTCTTCCCTCCCTTTCTGTCCACAAAGCCACACACCTCCTCTGCTTGGGTCATTGAAACAGTTCTGTTTTACAGAATGAAGTGTTGTGTAATTTTAGAATAGAAAATAAAGCCAAGTAGGATCTTTTAAAACTGTTGTACAATAGGAGTGACAACGCCTGACTAACAGAGATGGAAGGATAAAATAAGAATCAGGTGGTTGTTAAAAAGGTAAAATGCAAAGCATTGTGGGAATGAAGAGTAAAGGATTTTGTTTCAGGTGGTGGGTTAGAGTTGCAAAGATGGCCTGAAGCAATGACAGAGAAGAGGGCAGAGTGGAGCAGGCCTGGAAGCTGAGGGAAGTGGATGGGGAATTCCAGGCTACCAGGAGGGTGGGGCTCTCTCTTAGAAACAAAACAATCCACAACAACAAAACCCAGTACTCCCATTTCCCACAAAAGTCTTAACAGTTTGGCTTGAGGGGAAGGAGGGGGAGAAACAGCAACTTGGTGGCAGCTGTTTTGGCACTTTACAGCCAGTGAGGGCTTCTGCTCCCCTGGTCTCCCCTTCAAAGCAACCTAAGAAAGAGCTGCTTAAAAAGCACTGGGAAGCAGAGGCAGGCGGATCTTTGTGAGTTCAAGGCCAGCCTGGTCTACAGAGTAAGCTGGGGCTACAAGGAGACCCTGTCTCGAAAAGACCAAAAAAAAAAATAAATAAATAAATTAAATTAAATTAAAA
>VZQC01005031.1:1507813-1575255 GCA_009823505.1 Rhizomys pruinosus
AAAAAAAAAAAAAAAAAAAAAAAAAAAAGATAATCTAGTTACATGTATGGTAGAATGCAGGTGGGGGGGGATAGGAAGGGGAATGTGTCTAAATTGAACTGAGTAATGATGTATGAAATAGTCAAAACGTCAGTTAAAAAAAAAAAAAGCCTACTTAGTAATTCCATTTGTCCCAGGTGGAAAGTGAGGCTCAGAGAGGAAATGGAAACCCCTCAGAGTCACATAGCAAGTTCTGAAAGGTGAAGTCTGCGAATACCGGTGGTGCGCTTGTTAAAGTCTGGGTTATAAACGCGGATCAAAGTCCACGGTGAGAGGTGCCACTTCTAGGGGTAAGCCCTGTGAGTTTCCTGGGGGTTTGGCATAGGAATAGTCCTCTCAACCTGGAGACATACCTCTCCCCGCAGGAGAGTGGGGCTCTTTCCGGAAGCAACTCTTTCCGCCGCAAAGCTGCCGGCCAGGGTCCCGGAAGGGCGATCCATCGCGATCCAGGTCTACGGTCCCCGCCCGTCCAGCCCTCCAGTCCGTGGCAACCGGTTTCCCCCCGCGCAGAATGGCGGCTCTGGGCCTTGGGCCTGTTCTGCGACCCTCGCGGCCCGGTCGGACTCGCGGTTATCCGGCGGGCGACCACTGCCGGGCCCAGCGGACCCAGTGGCCCAGCAAGGTCTCCAAGGCAACACGCGTCCTCGGGCGCATCACCGTGACCGCCGCAGAATGTCGGACAGGCCTGTGGCATCAGCCCCCGGGCACCTGTGAGACACCGCGTGGCCTCTTCTTGGGCATCAGCTCCCGGAGTCACTCCGTGTCCGCGCGCCCAGCCACCATGGTTTTCACCTTGTCTATCATCCCTGAGACCGTCTCCAGGCTGGTAGTCACCCCCAAACAGTCCCAGCGGCCCTCGGTCAAATGGGAGCTGGGCCCAGAGGAAGAGGCTGTTACCAAGGCGACCGCCCATCTGGGCTGGGACTTCCGGCGCGAAAGGCTCGGGAGCGAGCCACAGCTAAACCGGTGTCAAGGACCGCAGATCTGCTTCATGCGGCACCGGCCTACCACCCCGCAGAAGTTGCGGCGGGATCCCCGGAGCGGCGAGTGCGCGGGGACCGCAGGACTGCGGGCAGTCGCCGGAGGAGCCGGGTTGCCATTTCCAGCCCAGGCCCGGACATACTTTAGGGCGACACCCTGTCAGGCGTAGGTTTTCTTGGTCATGAACCTACCCGACATCTCTGTCCGCTGCATTTTCACATCCCCCCAACCCTGTGGCCCAAAAAGTCTCTAGTTCCTTTGGCCTGGCGCCAGTCCCACAAGCCCCCAATTCCTCAACTCTCACAGCATTCGCCAGGCTCCTACTGAGGACTTGGGATGGAAAAGCAATTTGGTTCAAAATGACCATTGTTTATTACTTAAAAGAGGGTAGTTCCAATCATTCTCTTGCTTAATTTCCAGTATTGATGTTTTGTATACCACTAAGTGAATGGGGGAGAATGTCTTTAAAATATTATAGGCCTTTTTATTAACTTTTTAAAAAATTTATTCTTATTTTAGATGTATGAGTCTATCATCTGCATGTGTGTAAGTACACCCATGTCATGCAGTGCTGAGGACAGAATAGAGTGTCGGATTTCCTGAACCTGGTTCCTCTACAAGAGTAGCCAGTGCTCTTAACCCCTGAGCCATCTCTCCAGATCCTCCTTTTTAATACTTTAAAAATAGAATCTAAGGCCGGGCGAGGTGACACCCGCCTTTAATCCTAGCACTTGAGAGGCAGAGGTAGTCGGATATTTGTGAGTTCAAGGCCAGCTTGGTCTACAGAGTGAGTTCCAGGACAGCCAGAGCTACAGGAAAACCCTGTCTCAAAAAGACATAAATAAATAATAAATAAATAAATAAATATTAATAAAATAAAATAAAAATAGGATTTAGGAGACTTACATGTTAATGCCTTGACCTTTGAATTTGCTTCCCCATCATCTCCTATGTTTGATGAGTTGTCCTGCATGGAGGTGAGAAAAATGCATGTGGGAGGCTGGGGTATTTGTTTCTTTGCGCTACTTTGTAAATATAAACACACCCAGAAGTCCAGTATCCCAAAATGACAGAAAATGAATTGGAAAATTTTTCTTTTTTTAAATTTATTTATTTATTTATTTATTTATTTATTTATTTATTTCTGTAGCTGTAGGAATGTACTGTCTGCATGCAGGTTTGTGCACCCGTGTCGTGCAATGCCGCGGAGGTCAGAAGAGGGTCTCAGATTCCCCTGGAACTGGAGTTCTCCTGGAATTGGAGTTTCAGATGGTTCTCGCCCACCGTATGGGTGCTGGGGATCGAACCTGGGTCCTCTGCAAGAGCGGTCGGCGCTCTTAACTGCTAGGCCATCTCTCCAGCCCCGGAAAATTTTTCTAATCCTTAAAAAGATTCTACCCTTAAAAAAAGTGGGGCTTTTTTTGTTTTTGTTTTTTTTTTAAATCAGGTATGGGGGCTGGAGAGTCAGCGGCTAAGAGTGCTGACTGCTCTTGCAGAGGACCCGGGTTCAATTCCCAGCACCTACATGACGTCTAAGAACCATCTTTAACTCCAGTTCCAGGGGAATCTGATGTCCCCTTCTGACCTCCTTGGTCATGGGTGCACCAACCTACATGCAGACAGTACACTCATAAAAAAATAATAAATTTTTAAAACTTTTAAAAAATTAATTAAAAAACCAGGTATGGTGGTACATGCTTGTAATCCCAGCATTCTGAAGGTGAGGCAGGAGGACCAGACGTTCAATATCATCCTCAGCTAAAAAGCAAGTTCTAGGCCAGCCTGGGATACATCAGACCTTGTCTCCATCCATGTATTTTGTCCTAATTATAAAAATAGTACATTTTCTGTGAGTTCAAGGCCAGCCTGGTCTACATAGTGAGTTCCAGGACAGTCAGAGCTACAGGGAGACCCTGTCTCAAAAAGACCAAAAAAAAAAAAAGTACATTTTCTGATAATCTTGTGTTTCTGATGTGCTAACCAAGGAATTCATGAGTTTAACATAAGCTTCCATGTTTGCCAGTGGTTGCTGTTTCTTCCTGTGTCAGACACTTAACTGTTTGTTTCAGTAGATTCATGGATACATGCATGCAGTTCTTTCCCTTTTCACTTCATTGAGATTTTCTATTTAGGGAATACTTTTTACCAGTAAATGCCTATAATTTCTAAGAAAGTAGTGTACAGCCAAGCATGGTGGCCTCATACCTTTAATCCCAGCACCTGGGAGGCAGAAGCAGGTAGATCTCTGAGGGACTAAGGCCATCTGGAGAAACAGGGAGACCTTATCTCAAAAAAAAAAAAAAAATTGCAAACTTTCTTTTGGCCCTTACCTGTCTTCAGCTGTGTGACACAGCTTCTAGAACTGTGTATCACTGCTAGATCTATTTTTGGGATTCTCATTAATCCCTTAATCATTTTTCTTTTTATCCACAGAGATTGTTCTCCTGAAGGCTGCCAGTGACCTCCTGGTCAGTGAACAGCTCTTCAGCCCAATCCCTTTGCCTTCTTTATACCATTTGACCCTACTGACCTCCTCTTTCCTTGAAATTCTCTCCTCTTTAGCCTCATGGGGTTCTTTTTTCTCTTGACAGAGATGAGTGTCTTAATATGTTTCTCAAATCAGTGAATGGCTTCCTTAACCTCTCCTTAAATGTGAGTGGTCCCAGCCAGGCATGGTGGCACACACCTTTAATCCTAGCACTCAGGAGGCAAAGGCAGGCAGATCTTTGTGAGTTCAAGGAAACCCTGTCTCAAAAAGACCAAAAAAANCATGTTTGCCAGTGGTTGCTGTTTCTTCCTGTGTCAGACACTTAACTGTTTGTTTCAGTAGATTCATGGATACATGCATGCAGTTCTTTCCCTTTTCACTTCATTGAGATTTTCTATTTAGGGAATACTTTTTACCAGTAAATGCCTATAATTTCTAAGAAAGTAGTGTACAGCCAAGCATGGTGGCCTCATACTTTAATCCCAGCACCTGGAGGCAGAAGCAGGTAGATCTCTGAGGGACTAAGGCCATCTGGAGAAACAGGGAGACCTTATCTCAAAAAAAAAAAAAAAAAAAAAAAGGAAGGAAAGAAAAGAAAGAGAAGTGTACATTTATTGAAAATATCAGAGAAGTCAGGCCAGCAAAATGAGTGGTCAGAGTCACTGCTAACATTTTGATGGTTTTAGATACATTTATATATCTGTGGGTTTGTTTTTTTTTTTTTTTGACCGCGAGTGATGGGGTCAAAGGTGTGAGCCACCACACCTGGCCTAAGATGGTTCTTAGCCGCCATGTAGGTTCTGGGAATCAAACCTGGGTCCTCTGCAAGAGCAGTCAGTGCTCTAACGCTGGAGCCATCTCTCACGCCCTATCTGTGATATATAATAAATATATATCTAAATAATGGTGTTTTGAGACAGGGTCCTCTTTAGTCCCAGCTGTCCTAGAGCTTGCTATGTAGACCAGGCTACCTTGAACTCACAGAGATCTGCCCCCTGAGTGCTGGGGATAAAGGAGTGCGAGCCTGGCTATGTTACATATTTTTAAAAATTATTTTTATTTTATGTGTATGAGTGTATTGCCTGCATGTATGTAAGTGTGCCTATTTTGTGCAATGCCTGTGGAGATCAGAAGAGGGTGATGATTCCCCTGGAACTGGAGTTACAGACATTTGCTAGCCACTGTGTGGGTGCTGGGATTTGAACTTGGGTCTTCTGCAAAAACAGCCAGTGCTCTTAACGTGTGCCATCCATCCCAGCGGTATTTTTTTTTTAAACATACCACAAAAATTCACTATTTAGTAATCTTCTTTTTTCTTCCTCTAGTTTGTATATCAAGAATGTTTTATATTTTATACTTGATTATATGCATTTTATTATATGACATACCTGATTACATGTTTTTACCATATGATTAGCAAAAATTCATGTCTTTATTATTGTCATTTGGCTTATGTATTTTAGAAAGTATGAACAATTATTTTTTTTTTTTTTTTTTTTTTTTTTTTGTCTTTTCGAGACAGGGTCTCCCTGTAGCCCCAGCTGTCCTGGAACTCACCTTGTAGACCAGGCTGGCTTTGAACTCACAAAGATCCGCCTGTCTCTGCCTCCCAAGTGCTAGGATTAAAGGCGTGCGCCACCACGCCCGGCTTGAACAATTATTTTTTAATGGCAAAATGTTTAAAGGTATATAGTTGTAAACCTACTTCATAGTATAAATTACCAAAAAGTGAAAACTCATTGGCTGGAATTATCCCTTTTTATTTTTGTTTTTTGAGACATGTAGCCAAGGTGGCCCTAAACTCACAGTGTAGCTGAGGATGCCCGTCACTTTTCTGTTGCTGTGATGGAAACATCATGACCAAGGGAACTTATAAAAGGAAGCATTGCGGGAGCAGAACGCAGAGCTTCACATCTTCAAACAGGCACAGGAAGCAGAGCACAACTGGACATTGGCAAGGCTTTAAGAACTCTCTAAGCTTGTCCCCAGTGCTGAGCTTCCTCCAGCATGGCCACACCTTTTAAGACCTCCCAGGACAGCACCACCAACTGTGGAAAAAAATGTCTGAATACTTGGAGCCAATGGGGACATTATCATTCAAACCATCACAATGGCCTTGAACTTCTGCTCTGTCAAGTGCTGAGATTACAGATGGTTTCACTATGCCCATTTTTATGTAGTGCTGAAGATGACCCAGTACTACATGCATGCTAAACAAACACTGCCAACTGAGCCACAGCCCCAATTCCCCATGGCTTCATTTTACCCGACTCCCATCTTTACCTCTCACCATGTAGGTGTGTCCAACCCATTGGCTTCTTGCAGCCCAGGATTCCTATGAATGCCATCCAGCATGACATAGTTCACTTACTTGAAGCATTATTAGGGCTGGAGAGATGGCTCAGTGGTTTAGAGCACTGGCTGTTTAGAGAATAAGAGTTGGGTTCTCAGCACTCACATGGTGGCTAACAACTATCCTTAACTCTAATTCCAGATTCTCTGAATCCCTCTTCTGGCCTTTTTGCCATTGCACAACACAGGGGTCTTACATGCAGGCAGCCATGCATGCACATAAACAGTACAGGGGTCTTGCATGCAGGCAGCCAGGCACGCACACAAACAATACAGGGATCTTACATGCAGGCAGCCAGGGATGCACACAAATAATACAGGGGTCTTGCATGCAGGCAACCATGCATGCACATAAACAATACAGGGGTCTTACGTGCAGGCAGCCATGCATGCACATAATACAGGGGTCTTGCATGCAGGCAACCATGTATGCACACAAACAATACAGGGGTCTTGCATGCAGGCAGCCATGCATGCACACAAACAATACAGGGATCTTACATGCAGGCAGCCATGCATGCACACAAACAATACAGGGGTCTTGCATGCAGGCAACCATACATACATATAAAAATAAAAAGTTTTTTAAAAATTATGAGATATTTTAGGGTGCCGGAGGATTTTCTTTCTTTTTTTGTAAGTCGATTGCAGATTATTTTAAAAATATATTTTTATGTGTGTGAGTGCATTCATTGCCTGCATGTATGTAAGTGCACCTGTGTCATACATTGCTTGGGGAGGTCAGAAGGAGTTGGATCCCCTGGAACTAGAGTTACAGACAGTTGTTAGCCACCATATGGGTGCTGGATATCCAACCCCAGCTCTCTACAAGAGCAGCCAGGGCTCTTGAACTGTGGAGTCTTCTCTCCAGCCCCCAACTGCAGATTCTTGAGTAGGAACTTTGTAGACGTCATCTTGTAGTGTCAAAGGCCTGGTAGCCCTGTACACCACAAACTTCCCTCACTTTTTCTTTCTTAAAATTCCCCTATTAACAAACCCAATGTCCTTCTAAACTCTTCTGTTCTCTCCCTCCCTCTTTCCTTTCTTCTTTTTTTTTTTTTTTTTTTTTTTTTGGATGTCTCCTACATAGCTCAGACTGGCCTGGAACACACTATGTAGCCCACGTCGACCTTGAACTCTCCATGCTTCAGCTTCCTAATGCTGAGATTACAGGTGTACAGCACCAGGTGTATTTTTTCTGTTCAGTTCTGCCTGCACTTCATAGATCCCTTGAGTTCGAGGCTGTGAAGGAAGAATTCCCTACCTCAGCTTCCCTCAAATTCATCCCTTTCTTCCTTGCCCTCCAGCTTTTACTCATCTCTTCTACGATCTCCACTTTTGGTCTTATTCTGCATTTTCTTATTAAGATGACTGACACTCCTAGCATTTAGAGCACAGCTCAGCCACAGCTCAGCTCAACAGCTTGATTAGCAGGTGCTAACCCTGGGTTCTAGCCTCAACACCTCCCACAAAACTTCTTGAGGACTCTTCTGATTTCCTGTTGACACTTCTCTTGTAGACTGCTCTGGGCCCTTGTATTCTTTCCAGGATGTTTTTTTGTCCTTTGGTCCAAGAAACAGCCTTTTAGTCTACCATGTCCACAGGCAAAGTTACGGTGATTTCTTTGCTCCCCTAAAAGAAAAAGAAATGCTTTTTTTTTTTTTTTTTTTTTTTTGAGGATGAGGGGGGCAGAAAGATTATAAGAGCCAGAGACTGTGGATGACTAAACAAAGCAATGCTTTCTGAACACAACAGGACAGTTGCATGTATGAACTTGACTGCCCAAGGCCAGTAGAAGACAAGCGAACAAAATCCCAACCCGGAGTGGGAGGAGCTCAGGAAGTCCCACCCAGAACTGAGGAGTTTCTGGCAACTGATGGTTGCTGGAAGAGAGGGGCAGGGAGGGAGATTTCTTCAGGGATTCTGCCCCTGAGAGGCTACTCAGACTGCAGCAGATGGCCGTACACTCACACGCACATAGTGGCACTGCTGAGTGGGCTCAGTGGGTCCAAAAATAAATAATGAAATTGAGAATGGATATTGGTGGGGGTAGGGGAGGAATCTGAGAGGGAATGGGGGTGACTTGATCAAAGCACACTATATGCATGATTGAGATTCCAAAAACAAAAACAAATAAAAAACAAAACAAAACAAAAAAACCCCTAGGGCTGGAGAGCTGGTTTAGGGATTAAGAACACTGGCTGCTCTTGCAGAGGTCCCAGGTTTGATTCCCAGTACTCACGTGGTGGATAACAACTGTTCATAACTCCACTTCCAGGGGATCTGATGCTTCTTTTGACCTCCATGGGCACTGCACAACACAAGTGCACCTATATACATCCAGGCAATACACTCATAAAATAATAGTAAATAAAACAAAAAACAAACCCGAGGCAGTTTCATCCACTCTCCCAGGACCCCATCAAATCAGATCCTGGTTCCGGACATCTCTAACCTGTACTACTTTCTCTTCCTCACTCCAGCATAATGAATTCTAGTGAAGCAGTGATGAAGAGACTTTTACCCAAGAGCCATTTACCTCAAGTGATTATTCGGGACAATCTCAATGCACAATGAGTCTATGAGCTGGAGCTAAGGTAGCCACAAGCTTCTGTGTGAGAGATGGTTAGTGGCCTATTTCACACTGCCCATATCCTGGGGTGGAAGTGGCTGTCTCAGATCCTAGGGACTATGAGGGTATTCTAAGGCAGCCCTATCTTTAAAGGGGAGGCAGATGATACTTGGGTTTTGTTCTAATTTGCTTTCAATTGTTGTGATAAACAACAACAACAACAACAGCAACAACAAACACTGACCAAAATCAACTGGGGGATGAAAGGATTTATTTCACTTTCAGCTTATAGTTTATTATGGAGGGAAGCTAGGGCAGGAACCTGAAGCACAGGCCACAGAGGAGCGCTGCTTACTGGCCTGTTCCCCTGGCCCATGCTCAGCCTACACAAGACCACCTCCCCAGGGGTGGCACCACCCACAATGGCCTGTGCCCTCCTATATCACTCATCAGTCAAGAAAATGCCCCGCAGACATGGCCACAGGTCAGTCCAATGGAGACAATTCCTCTCCTTAATTGACGTTTCCTCTGCCCAAGTGTTCTAGTTTGTCTTCAATTGCTGTGACAAACACTCTGACCAATACCAATTTGGAGAGGAAAGGGTTTATTAGACTCACATCTCTTGGGTCACAATTCATCACTTAGGGAGCCCAAGGCAGGAACTCAGGGCAGGAATTTGGAGCCAGGAGCTGAAGTAGAGGCCATGGAGGAACACTGTTTATTGGCCTGTTCCCCTGGCCCATGCTCAGCCTGCTTTCTTCTTTTTATTTTATTTTATTTTTATTTTTTTAGCCTGCTTTCTTATATAATACACAACTACCTGCCCAGGGGTGGGACCACCTACAGTAGCCTGGCCCTCTCACATTACTCATTAATTGAGGAAATACCCATAGACAAGGCCAAGGCCACTCCAACGGAGGCAGTTTCACAATTTAGGCTCCCTCAACGCACTTGTGTCAAGTTGACATTAAAGTTATCCAGCACAACAGGAGTGTTAAGCTAACAACCAAAGCTATCCAGCACAGGGCCAGTGATGTGTGCAAGGTGTCACACTTGCCATAAGCTGATGGGTGTCAGAGAGACTGTGCCTCTTTACCCATGCTTGGTTTTTATTTCAAAGCACATTACCTCAAATACCACTGAGCTGGCAATATCTCTCCAGCTGCATGAAAAATGGGGCCTTTATTTATTTATTTATTTATTTATTTTTTGGTCTTTTTGAGACAGGGTCTCCCTGTAGTCCTAGCTGGCCTGGGACTTGTTATGTAGACCAGGCTGGCCTTGAACTCACAGAGATCCTGCCTCCCGAGTGCTAGGATTAAAGGTGTGAGCTAGCATGCCCGGTTTAAAGACGGTTCTTAGCCACCATGTGGGTGCTGGGAATCAAACCTGGGTCCTTTGTAAATGTAGTCGTTGCTCTTAACCACTGAGCCATCTCTCCAGCCCCTGAAAAAAAAAATTTTTTTTTTTTTGGTCTTATTGAGACAGTGTCTCCCTGGAGCTCCGGCTGTCCTGGAACTCACTATGTAGACCAGGCTGGCCTTGAACTCACAAAGATCCACCTGCCTCTGCCTCTGCCTCCCAAGTGCTAGGATTAAAGGTGTGCACCACCACGCCTGGCTTTTTTTGGGGGGAGGATATTCTTAAAAAAGTAAAACACTACTTAAAAATTAAAAATAACAGAAAACAAAACCCAATTCCAATTTTATGAGAATATCCCTGGGCAGTGTAAATGCTCTATCACTGAGCTACACCCCAGTCCAATGCAGCCTGGTTTGTTGTTTAGACAAGGTCTTGCTCTTTTAGTTATTTTGTTTTATTTTTATTTTATGTCTACAAGTGAATTGCCTGCATGTATGTAAGTGCACCTGTGTCAAGCAGTGCCTGGGGTCAGAAGAGAGAGTCAGAGCTTCTGGAACTGGAGTTATAGACGGTTGTTAGTCACTATGTGAGTGCTGGGAATTAAACTTGGGTCCTCTGCAAGAGCAGCCAGTGCTTTTAACCACTGAGCCATCTTTCCAGCCCCAGACTTTCTCTTTTAACCCAGGCTGATGTCAAACTTGAGATCTTCCTACCTCAGTCTCCCCAGCCCAGTGTGGGACTTAAAAGGGCATGACAGTCTGCCCAGTTTTCTATGCGGCTCCTACTATCAGCCCACTTTGAACTCTGTACCTCTTTTAGGGGTGTATCACTTTCTACCTGACTTAGAAATATTTTCACATGTGTCTCATATCCTGATTACATTATAACCGCTAGGAGCCCCTGTGGTTGGCATCTGATGTCCCCTCCTGGAGCTAGCTCTTTGTAGTAAACCACTGAATGAGTAAGGTAAGATGTGGCCTACAACACCTGACAGTCTTGTTGAGAACAGGTCAGGAGTTATATAATGGATAAAATTAGAACCTGCTGTGGTATAGGAATATCACAGATAATAGGGACAGGGATAGGGTGATAGAATCTATAGAAGGAGAGAAGCAAGATGGACCTCCTTGCCCCTGTAGCCTCCATTTGTTTGTTCATTTATTTATTGGTGTTGGGGATTGAACTCAGGGTTTAACAGGTGCTAGGTAAGTTCTCTATCACTCACTGAGTTTCATCCTCAGCACCACAAACCCCCATTTCTTTCTAACTAGTTTTCAAATTGTTAAGGTCAAATCAGGCTCCTCAGCCACAGGACCAGAGTGGTTCATCCAGCTTACTGCCTACTTTTTACACATAGGGGAACAGCGTCCCTGTGAGTCAAGCTATTTATGGAATGAGTACTGAGCTTAATAGGCACCTTCCCACCTCAAATCAGCAGCCTCAGGTGTCTCTTCCTGTGAAGCTCCTCCTCCTCCCCCTCCTCCTCCTCCTCCTCCTCCTCCTCCTCCTCCTCCTCCTCCTCCTTCTTCTTCTTCTTCTTCTTCTTCTTCTTCTTCAGCAATCCCGCAAACTCCCTACAGACCCCCAATCCACGTACCTTCCTCTCTTTCCTCCTCCTCTCTTCTCCTCCTCCTTCTTCCTTCTCTTTCTTCTTCTTCTTTCTTTTCTTCTTCTTCATCCATTTTTGGTATTTTTGAGACAGGGTCTCCCTTTAGTTCCAGCTGGTCTGGAGCTCACTCTGTAGACCAGGCTGGCCTTGAACTCACAGAGATCTGCCTGCCTCTGTCTCCCGAGTGCTGGGATTAAAGGCGTGCAGCACCATGCCTGGCTGAAGTAGTTTCTTTATTCTAAATTCACCTTTGTTTTTCATAAGATGAGAGCTTCCGACAAGACCAAGAGAAGGATGAGCAACTTATATGACCACCTGAAGAAAAAGTTCTTGTCAGACCAGCTGAAAAAGATGCTGCGCTGCAGTCGAGAATCCCTGAACACCCAGCAGTATTTGGACAGCCAATGGGTCTTGAAATGCCATTGTCACATGGAAAAACATCCACCATAATTGTGGTAGAAAGATCTGCCTCAAGAAAACAAAACTACCCTGGTAGGAACTGAGGAGACCCAGAAAGCATGGCCTATACCACTGTCAAATAAAGCCACAGTGGAAAGCAGAGCACAAAATATCCTCGGCAATTCTAATATTCTTTTTTCCCCATGAAAAAGAGCCTAACATCCCATGGGCGCTCTGAGTAAGAGGCTGAGTTAAGATACTGACAGCCCATGGGCGCTCTGTGTAAGAGGCTGAGTTAAGATCCTGACAGCCCATGGGTGCTCTCTGTAAGAGGCTGAGTTAAGATCCTGACAGCCCATGGGCGCTCTGTGTAAGAGGCTGAGTTAAGATCCTGACAGCCCATGGGCGCTCTGTGTAAGAGGCTGAGTTAAGATCCTGACAGCCCATGGGCGCTCTCTGTAAGAGGCTGAGTTAAGATCTGACAGCCCATGGGCGCTCTGTGTAAGAGGCTGAGTTAAGATCCTGACGGCGCTCTGTGTAAGAGGCTGAGTTAAGATCCTGAAGCCCATGGGCGCTCTGTGTAAGAGGCTGAGTTAAGATCCTGAAGCCCATGGGCGCTCTGTGTAAGAGGCTGAGTTAAGTCAGCCTCTGTGGTTTGTCCAAACAGGGAGCCTTCTGTGCCCTCTTTTCTTTTTCTCTTTGCTTTTTCACACTTCTCTCTTTCCCTCTCTCCCTTCCTTCTTCCCTCCTTTCCTCCCTCCTTTCCTTCTCCCATGATTTGGTGCTTGTTTGGACAGTGGCATCTAGGGGGAGGGCTCAGTAAAGCTACTGGGCCACATTCCCACGGTACTGCCAGGGCATCACAGTGCTGCTTCTGCCACCTGTCAGCTGTGTGATCTCAAGACCTTCCCTGTCTTCTAGTCTGAGAACTTTCCAAGGAGCTGTCAGATGTCGGCACCTGGCCCAGAGCCCATCCTTCCCGAAGGCTGGCATCATGACAGCTTCGCCACTCCCCTCTGGCTGCTGGCTGTGCCGACTATTCTCACAGTTCCCAGAGGTTCTTTTCTTTGTGAAGCTCCTTTTCTAGAAGCCTTTATAAACTGCTCTTCCAGGCTCTCAAGACACTGCCTTTTTTAGGCTTATTTCAAATACTGTTTCCTCCAAAGCATTTCCTGGCCTCCTCCTGCCTCCCGTCTGTCCTTCCCCGACTCTGCCTAAGGCACTTGAATTTTTCTCACTAAACTTGGGTTCCGAGGGCAATTTCATCCCACAGGAGAGCAGTTTGGGTCTTTGTCCTGAGGCCTCCTGGTCTGACTGTACCCCTGGAGGGTAGGCAGCAAGGACCCTCCAGGATTTGATGCAGGTCTCTTTTCTTTGATGCTTCTCCAACCACCCCAGTGCCAGGCCCGTGTTTGCAGCAAGTGTTTGGTTGGCCTTGACTTGTTTGTATACTTTCTTCCCAATCAGGCTATGACTGACATACTTACCTCTTACTAACTAGTGTCTAGGAAATAGAAGAGGGCTCCATGGTTTCTAACTGTCTGATCCCTCTTCTGAGTATATGTCATACTGCTCTTACATTAACCAGCATTTTGGAGTATTTCTTTTCTAAAAAATTTAATTTCTTTATTTATAGATAAAGTCTATGTAACTCTGGCTGGCCTAAAACTCCGGCTGGCCTAAAATTCCTAGAAATTCACCTGCCTCTGCCTTCAGGGTGTTGGGATTAAATGTATGCACCTCCATGCCTGGAAATGATTTATTTATTTATTTATTTATTTATTTATTTATTTATTTACTTATTTTTGTGTGTATATATTAGAGAGAAAGAGAGAAAAAAGGGGAGAGAGGAGAAAAAGAAAGGGGGGGCATACATGTAGAGGTCAGGAGTCAGTCCTCTCCTTCTACTATATTCGGTCCCAGAGATGGAACTCTAGTCCTCAGGCTTGGTGGCTCGTTAAGGCATCTCACTAGCCCCCATAGTGTATTCCTTATATGTGGTATACCTATTTAATTAGTAGTAGTTGCTTTAAACTTTTTTTTTTTTTGGTCTTTTCGAGACAGGGTCTCCCTGTAGTCCCAGCTGTCCTGGAACTCACTCTGTAGACCAGGCTGGCCTTGAACTCACAAAGATCTGCCTACCTCTGCCTCCCAAGTGCTAGGATTAAAGGCGTGCACCACCACGCCCGGCGCTTTAAACTATTTTTAAGGTGGGCATAGTGGCTGGGCATAGTGGCTCATGCCTTTAATTCCAGCACTTGGGAGCCAGAGGCAGGCAGATCTCTGTGAGTTAAAGGCCAGCCTGGTCTACATAGTTCCAGGCCAGCTGGGACAACAGGGAGACCTTGTCTCAAAAAGACCAAAATAAATAAACTATTTTTAAATAGCTTAAATAGCATGCAAAGCAATGGGTTTTGGAATGACACCTTCACTTATACTTGGTTCCTCTTTGCTTTCCACTGGCTTCCCCCATCCTCCCCTTTCTTGTTGATCCCCCTCCTTCCCCCAAATAGTCCCTGCTTCTGCTTTCATAACAGATTCCATTACCTGTTGATTGCTCTTCCTTTCTTTAGGTCTCTTCCTTTTCTTTTTTTTATTAATTAATTTTTAAAATTATTTATTTATTTTTGTATGTATATGAATGTACTGTCTGCATGTAGGTTTGTGCACCTGTGTCATGCAATGCTGTGGAGGTCAGAAGAGGGCGTCGGATTCCCCTGGAACTGGAGTCGAAGACGGTTCTTAGCTGCCATGTGGATGCTGGGGATCGAACCAGGTCCTCTGCAAGAGCAGTTGGTGCTCTTAACCGCTAGGCCATCTCTCCAGCCCAGGTCTCTTCCTTTTCATGGGTTCCTCCTCCTCCTCCCTCTTCCTCCTCTTCCTCTTCTTCCTCCTCTTCCTCGAGCTTGTCTTTTCCTTCTCTTCCTCCTCTTACTGCTCCTCCTCTTTTTTTATTTTTAAGATGGGATTTTATGTACACTAGCCTGACCTTGAACTCAGTATGTAACTGAGGCTGACCATGAACTCCTGCCTCTGTTTCCTGAGTGCTGGGATGATAGGTGTGGCCGCCACAGTCAGCACCTCTTCACCATCTCTTCTACATTCTGCACATGAAAGAGAACATGCTGTATTTGTATTTCTGAGTCTGGCTTATTCTGAAAGTATAATGACAGCCAATTCCATCCATTTTCCTGAAAATATTGTAAATATTTTTTTTCTTTACACCTGAGTAAAATTCTATTATACATATATATCTTTTAAAAATCCAGGGCTGGAGAAATGGCTCAGCGGTTGAGTGCCAACTGCTCTTGCAGAGGACCTGGGTTCAATTCCTCGCACCCACATGGCGGCTAAGAACCGTCTTCAACTCCAGTTCCAGGGGAATCTGCTGCCCTCTTCTAAACACCACGGCATTGCACGACACAGGTGCACCAACCTACATGCAGACAGTACACTCATACACATAGAAAATAATAAATAAATAAATAAATAAATAAATAAATAAACAAACATGGAAAAAGGAGGGAAGGAAGGAAAGGAGAAGCGGAGGGAGCAGGGAGAGAATAAAAATAATATAAAATAGGGGCTGGAGAGATAGCCTAGCGGTTAAGAGCTCCGACTGCTCTTGCAGAGGACCCGGGTTCGATCCCCAGCACCCACATGGCGGCTAAGAACCGTCTGTAACTCCAATTCCAGGAGAACTCCAGTTCCAGGGGAGTCCGAGACCCTCTTCTGACCTCCGCGGCATTGCACGACACGGGTGCACAGACCTACATGCAGACACTACACTCATACACATACAAAAATAAATAAAATTTAAAAAAATTAAAAAAAATAATATAAAATAAAATAAAAATCCATTCATGCCAGGCGTGGTGGCGCACGCCTTCCAAGTGAAGGGCAATGAATTAAAAACCTATTTTGCTCACCATACCAAAGCCTCCATCCTAGACAAAAGGGGGAACTGCCACCTATACCATAAAGTAAAAATAAAAGCTGCAGGAAGACTGTGTAAGGATCAGGATAAACATGTTTTTGAAATGTTTTCGACATAACCCAACTATATGTTTTGACAACCCAACAATTCCAGGAAACCAACCCCTGGGGGTGAAGGGGACAGGATTCATGGTATATTGCTTACAAGCTGGCAGCTTACAAGCCTGCCAAACCCACAGCTTTTTTCCCACCCCCTTTAAAAATTTTTTTTATTAATTTTATTTATTTCCGTATGTGTATGAATGTACTGTCTGCATGCAAGTTTGTGCACCCGTGTCGTGCAATGCCGCGGAGGTCAGAAGAGGGTGTCAGATTCCCCTGGAACTGGAGTTCTCCTGGAATTGGAGTTTCAGACGGTTCTCGGCCGCCATGTGGGTGCTGGGGATCGAACCCGGGTCCTTTGTAAGAGTGGTCGGTGCCCTTAACCGCTAAGCCATCTCTCCAGCCCCTCCCACCCCCTTTTTAAAGAGGGGGTCTCACTATGTAGCCTTGACTGGTCTGGAGCTTGCTATGTAGATCAGGCTGGCTTGGCAGAGATCCACCTGCCTCTGCCTCTTGAGTGCTAGATTAAAGGGCTGTACCACCATGCCTGGTGTTCTCCCATTCTATAGGGTGTCTTTTTCACTTTTTCTTTTTTCTGTACAGAGTCCTTTTTTATTTTTATTTTTAAATTTTTATTTATTTATTTATCTATGTGTACGAATGTACTGGCTGCATGTAGGTCTGTGCACCTGTGTCGTGCAATGCCGCGGAGGTCAGAAGAGGGTGTTGGATTCCCCTGGAACTGGAGTTCTCCTGGAATTGGAGTTACAGACGGTTCTCAGCCGCCATGTGGGTGCTGGGGATCAAACCGGGTCCTCTGCAAGAGCAGTCGGTGCTCTTAACCGCTAGGCCATCTCTCCAGCCCCGATGTCATTTCTTTACCGCTGCATTGAACTCCATCATGTAGATGTACCACATTTTCTCTATCCACTCGTCAGTTGAGGGGCACTTGGGTTGGTTCCAGCCCCTTGCTATTGTGAAGAGAGCTGCAATAAACATGGCTGTGCACCTTTCCCTATACGCTCCGCTGCCTGGGCTGGGCTCCTGCTGTCTGCACGTTTTGACTTGTCAGTGTCTGGCCCTCCTGCTCTCCACAGCTGTCCCCCAAACTGTTTCATACTCTGGGGCTGTGGCCAGTTGAATTCAGGCTCCCTGACCTGTGATTACCCCATAGTCTGGGGTCACCGGGATAGCTTTAATTGGTTGGTTTTGTTTTTTGAGTCATGGCCTTGCAATGTGGTATTGTCTGGCCTGGAACTTGCTATATAGACAAAATTGACCTTAAACTTGGAGTAATCCTCTTGCTTCTGCCCCTTGAAGGCTATGATTATAGACATGCATTACCATGCCTCAGCATTGGTAGCTCAGTTTTTTTGATTTTTTATTTTTGAGACAGGGTCTCCTTTTAGTCCTAGCTGTCCTGGAGCTCTCTATGTAGACCAGG
Source organism: Rhizomys pruinosus (assembly GCA_009823505.1). NCBI lineage: Eukaryota > Metazoa > Chordata > Mammalia > Rodentia > Spalacidae > Rhizomys > Rhizomys pruinosus. The sequence continues at coordinate 1,525,098 of VZQC01005031.1, forward strand.
CTGGCTTTGAACTCACAGAGATCCACCCGCCTCTGCCTCCCAAGTGCTGGGATCAAAGGCATGCACCACCATGCCTAGCCTGTAGCTCAGTTTTTAAAAATATTTTATATTTTATGTGTCTGAGTATGTTGCCAGCATGTGTGTAAGGGCATCCATGTCATGCAGTGCTCACAAATGTCGGAAGAGGGCATCAGATCCCATAAAACTGGAGTTACAGATGGTTGTTAGCCACCATGAGGGTGCTAAGAATCAGACCTGGGTGCTGGGCAAGAGCAGCTACTTCTCTTAACACTGAGACATCTCTCCAGGCCCAGCAGCTCAGTTTTAAGCACTAGGTTCCTTCTCCTACAGCACCACGCGCAGCCCACTGAGGAAGTCACTGTCTAAGCCACACCCACAGAGAGATTGGAGAGCTGTGACGGTATACTGTGGACAGGGATGCCAGTTTTTGTTTGTTTTTAGCAGAGCCGCCTGGTGGGGCCACGGGCTGCAGCTCCCACCTGCTTGCCCTTTTGCTCTGTGTTTCTTTGCAGTTTTTAGCTGTCTTATCTTTTTACGGAATGCCGTTTTAAGGCCAGGTGTGGTGGTGCAAGCCTTTAATCCCAGTACTTGGGAGGCAGAGGTGGGCACAGCTCTGTGAGTTCAAGGCCAGCCTGGTCTACATAGTGAGTTCCAGGCCAGCTGGGGCTGCAGGAAGACCCTGTCTCGAAAAGACAAAATAAATAAATAAATAAATAAATAAATAAATAAGAGATTTGAGGCAAGCTCTCATATAGCCCAGGCTAGCCCTGAATTCACTATTGTAGCCAGAGATGACCCTGAGCTTCTAACCTTCTCACCTCCGCCTTCCAAGTGCTGGGTTATAGGAGTGTGCTACCATTCTCTGTTAGTCTTTCTTTTCTTTTCTTTTTTTTTTTATTCTGACATTTCTCCTTTACTGCATCACAGAGTTATCTTCTAGTTAACTATTTCCCCAGAAAAATTTTAATGTGTTTTATTTCAAGAAGTCTTTTCTTGGCCTGGTGCATCCTGGAATCTTCGGGGGTTTTGCAGAACAGCTCCAATTATTTCCAAATTGTCCTTAGAGACTTTCTGTTTCAGGCTTCCCCGGCAGGCCTTTCCTAAACCAGTCTCCACACACCCTCCTCTGAATGGCTGCCCTTAGTTTTTGAAACCCTGCAAAGTGCTCCAGAAAGTTGGAAGACACCCCTCCCTGAGGAGTGGAGCAGGGGCAGGACTGTGCCTAGTGGAGTACTTTATAAGCAAGTAATTCACCTCTGGTGTGTGAACTACATCTTCCCATTTTCTTTTTTTTATTTTTTAAATTAAAAAAAATTTTTTTTATCTGTATGAGTATACTGTCTGCATGTAGGTTGGTGCACCCGTGTCATGCAATGCTGTGGAGGTCAGAAGAGGGTGTCAGATTCCCCTGGAACTGGAGTTAAAGACAGTTCTTAGCCGCCATGTGGGTGCTGGGAATCAACCCGGGTCCTCTGCAAGAGCAGTCCGCTGAGCCATCTCTCCAGCCCCAGCCCATTTTCATAAATAGCAAAGGTTACTGTATTAAGTAAGGAAAAAGAAGACTGAGATTCAGGAGATGGCACTTAGTTATTAGGAGAGAAGATTCAATGGAGAAAAATGAATGAGGAAAGACCTGGAGAAATACTGGATGGGCAGAAATTGTGAGAAAACAGGAAGGGCTCAAAGATTCTGATGTCCAGGGGATTCAGAACTCAAAGTGAAATGTTCCCTTACAGGCCCCTTCCAATAATCAACCCATTAACTTTTCTTCGACTGGGGATGTAGCTTCATGGTAAAGTACTTCACTTGCCTAACAGACCATCCCCAGCACTGTAAACAAAACCAGAATGTTTCCTGCTTATTCAAGTGCCAGGAACAAGGCTCCACTGGCTTGGAACACGATGTCACTGAGTCCTCCAGTAACAAAACAGGCGGCTTTCTAACTCCTTTTATAGGTTAGAAGTTCAGAGACACATTCAGCAGGTAACAAAATCAAGCCTCAGCCTGTCCTGTGCTGAAGCTCATCTCCCAAACATGCTGTGGCTCCTTGTCTTCCCTTGCTCTATGTGGAAGTGGAGGCTTGGTTGCTGGAGCCATCTGGAGAGCTGAAGCCTTTTGGAGCACGGAGTAAACCCTTGCTCTGATCCCCGAGATTTCACAGATGGCATTACAGGATGCTCTGTTGAAATGTCAGGTCAGTAGACCTGGACTTAAAGTCAAGTGTCTCTTCCACCAGGAGGCTGGAGATCTTGTCACCCATTCTAGGATGGATGGGCTATTAAAGACAGGTAGGCTGGACTAGGGAGACATGGCTATAGGAGATATTTATCCAAAAGTCAAAAGATGCAGGAATCCTAGTTACTCCTTGAAAGCTGTGATAGTTTTTTGTTTTTTGTTTTTTTTTTTTTTTTGGTTTTTTTGAGACAGGGTCTCCCTGTAGCCCCAGCTGTCCTGGAACTCGTTCTGTAGACCAGGCTGGCCTTGAACTCACAAAGATCTGCCTGCCTCTGCCTCCCAAGTGCTAGGATTAAAGGCATGAGCTACCTTTTTTTTTTTTTTTTGAGACAGTGTCTCCCTATAGGAACTCACTCTGTAGACCAGGCTGGCCTTGAACTCACAGAGATCTGCCTGCCTCTGCCTCCCAAGTGCTAGGATTAAAGGTATGTGCCACCATGCTCGACTTAAAGATGGTTCTTAGCCACCATGGGGGTGCTGGGAATCGAACCGGGGACCTCTGCAAGAGCAGTTGGCAGTCTTAACTGTTGAGCCATCTCTCCAGCCCGATAGATGTTCTCAGCATCAGCATTGTAGAATCTTTGCCAAATATCCCTGTGCCTGAAGTCCTAGGATGACATTGGGATGGGGAGCAGGTAACTGGTACTCTGGCTTAAGGAGATTTGAGAGTGTCTAGTAGACATGCCTTCATTTCCTACTGAAAATACATCCATTTCTCTTCCCTTACCATCAAATGCACTTCACTGCTTCAAAGTACTTGGAAAAAAATTCTATTGAATAACTTGCCAGATGCACAACAGATTGTGTTCCCAAATTTCTTCCCTCTCCCAAATTTTCCCATGATCAAGAACAAAAGGAAAGAAGAAACTGCTTAGTGCTTACTGTGAAGGCAAGTGCTCTGCACTGGACCTCATTCATGCATCATGCCACTTGCCAGGAATCACACCCATTCTGTGTGTGGGAAGACACAGAGCTTAAGGAGCTTGCCAGCATAGGACATGCTCTTAACATGCTTGTCCATACCCTCAGTGGTCCTGAACATCATTGTGAGCAGAGTTTAACCTCAGCCATGGTTGATGAAGAAACTGCTTCTGAAGGATGCCCATATTTGGAGCCTCTGGTTCATATCCCAAAGTCCCTGGATTTCCCATGGGTATAAATGTTGAGCACAGTGGTAGATAACAGGAAAGGAAGGAGACCAGGGAGCATGATTCATCCTCTTCTCTGCTTGTCCAAGAGGCCAGGCAATGGCAATGTTTTCAGAACTCCAGGTTGGCAGATCCAGAATAGCCTGCCAAGGAGGCAAGGCAGCTGGCATTAGAGGGCAGCTGGCATTAGAGGGCAGCTGGCATTAGAGGGCAGCTGGCATTACAGGGCAGCTTGTAGAACAGAAGGCAGGCAGCTGCTCCCATTCCAAGAGCAATCTCAAGGTTATTAGGTTTCTGTCTTTCACTCATCTACCTACCTATCCATATCCCCATTGATCTATCCATGTGCCCACCCGCCTATTCACCTACCTGATCTCTAACCTACTCAGTCACCTATCCATGCATCCTCTTATCTACCTTTCTAGCTACTCATCCACCACCCTCCCAGACATCCAGTCATCAATGCATCTCCATGTCCACCTATCCATCCACTTACCCACCTATCCATCTGTCCATTCACCCACCTTTCCATGCATTCTCCCATCCATCCATCCACCTACCTTCCTACCCATGCATCCACTCCCACATTTGTTTATCCATGCATGTGGCTTTTCAACACACAGAACACAAAGGTGGAGGGACTGGCTAGCATGTTTGCTGTGACACTGCCTTTTTCTGATTACCATTGGCAAATGAGGTGACAAGCAGCTTGGGAACACTTCTGTCCTGATTAACTCTGATCTTGGGCAAGGCACCTCTCTACTCTGAGAATCTGGGGATATGGAAGAGACCATTTTGCTCTCTGATGCACTCTTGTTGAACAACAGAGGGTAGCTGAGGCCAAGATCAGGTAAGGTGTGGATTTGATAATGGATCCTAGGGTGCTGCTACTCACTTGTAAAGTGAGAATGGGAATTCTGGCTCTCCTCACCTCACAGAATTGTATGCAGGGACTCCAGCGGGTAAATGTGAAAGAGTGCCTTGAAAAATGAGGTCCAAGCCAGAATGCCTCAGACCTCAGATATGCATCCGGGCCCAGATTGCTAGGTCAGGATGAATTCCCTCAGTGACCACCAGGGGGCAGCAAAGGTCAATGCTGAGCTAGACTGCGGAAGGCACCATTCCTGCTGTGTGTAGGGGTCTGGCAGGAGGAAGGCCGAACTGTTTAATTCCCTGGGACCCCTAGTAGGAAAAAGACAAAGATATATCCTGGGCAAACACTACCCTCTTTCCTTCATCATCATCATCATTATTATTATTATTTTACATTTTATTTATGGCGCGTATATAGATGGGTGTGGAATTCAGAGGACAACTTGCAGGACTTGGTTCTCTACTATCATGTGGATCCTGGGGATCAAACTCAGGTCTGTTAGGCTTGGCAGCAAGCTCCTTTACATGCTGAGTCGTCTCACTGGCCCCTCCTGACTTTCCTTTTGAGACATGGTCTGATGTATTCCAGGGCTGCCTTGAACTCCCTGGGGCCTGCTGCCTCCCCAGCAAGCTCTCTGCACTTCCTTGTTCCTACAGGAGACTTGGGGACAAGGAGGCTGATGAAGGCTCCTGCACTTCCTTTCATTTCTCAGGACCTGAGGTGTGGCACAGAGCTTTGCAGACATAATGCCCATAAATACCATAAATGTCCATAGAGTGGGAGGCAACAGCTCCTCCCCTGAGCAGTCAGAATCCTTGGACAGAGTCAGAACTCTCTGGCTTTGGGATGAGTTTTCCTTGCCTGTCATGTTACAGAATGATTCTTGGTGGGATTTATTATTATTTTTTAATGTGTATGAGTGTAATGCCTGCCCTTAGGTAGGTGCACCCATATCATGCAGTGCCTGTGGAGGGCAGAAGAGAGCATCAGATCCCCTGGAACTGGAGTTACAGATGGTTGTTAGCTGCCTTGTGGGTGCTGGGAATAGAACCTGGGTCCTCTGCAAGAGCAGCCGGTGCTCTGAACTGCTGAGCCAGCTCTCCAGCATTACAGTGGGATTTCCTTAGCCAGCCTACTCATCTGGAACATTTTAAAAAATTTATTCATTTTTATTTTATGTGTATGAGTGTTATGCATGCACATATGTAAGTGCACCTGTGACATTCACTGACCACAGAAGAGGGTGTTGGGGGCTGGAGAGAGAGTGCCGACCGCTCTTGCAGAGGACCTGGGCTCGATTCCCAGCACCCCACATGGCGGCTGAGAACCATCTTTGACTCCAGTTCCAGGGGAATCCGACGCCCTCTTCTGACCTCCGCGGCATTGCATGACACGGGTGCACAGACCTGCATGCAGACAGTACATTCATACACATACAAAAATAAATATAAAAAAATTAAAAAAGAGGGTGTTGGGTCCCTCAGAACTGGAGTCACAGACAGTTGTTAGCTACAATATGAGTGTTGGGATTTGAATCAGGGTCTTCTGCAGAAGCAGCTGAGCCATCTCTCTAGCCTTTATCTGCAGCACTGTGTGTGTGTGTGTGTGTGTGTGTGTGTGTTTGAGACAGGGTCTCTCTGTAGCCCCAGCCATCCTGGAACTCACTATATAGACCAGGCTGGCCTTGAACTCACAGAGATCCACCTGCCTCTGCCTCCCAAGTGCTAGGATTAAAGGCGTGTGCCACCAAGCCCAGCTTGGTGCTATTTCTTATAGAGCTTGCTATATTCTGCCTACAGTGTAGTCAGTCTTCTGACTGATTCTTTAACCATAGCTCTTGTATTTGTACATGGGAGATTTTCATTAGGCTGATCTCCAGGATGCTCAAATATGTCCCAGGCATTGTCATAGCCACTGAAGGTTGGAGAACAAAATGGACTCAAATCCTTTGCCACTGTGGAGCTTACTGGTGAATCCCTAAGGAGAAATAAAAGACATAATCAGATGAAAACCCTTGGCTGTTGGTGCCGGGGGCCTCCAGCTGAAGGCAGGGCTCCTTCTTGGGGCTTTATAGGGAGAATCTGTGTAGCATTTGTTACTGGAGATGCTGCATGTGTCCCCATCCCTTGCTGCTGTGGGGAACGTTGTGTACCTGTCGTGTGGGCTCTGCAGCTGTCTGTGGGACTGGTTCTGAGGAGGAAACTCAGCTCTGCCTTGTAGTAGAAAATTTCAGCCTTAGGAGCTTCAGCGTCTTTATCTGGAAATTGAGGATAATTATAGTGTAACTGTCCTTTAGTATATGCAGGAATTGGTTGCATTGATATAAAAATACATGAACACTCGAGTCTCTAATTTAAAATGACATTAAATTTGCATATAGCCTATACACATCCTCCTATGTGTGTGGTTCTGAAAATCAAACTCAGGGCCCCACGCATGCTAAGTAAGGATCCCACCACTGAGCTCTATCCACAACCCTCCTGTATATTTTACCTCTAGATTACTTATTCCATAAGGGACTAAGTTCCTGGTAAAAAAACAGACATGGTGTATTAGTCACTTTTCCTGTTGCTGTGATAAAACCATCATCACCAAGAGAACTTATAAAAGGAAGAGTTTGGGGCTGGAGAGATGGCCTAGCAGTTAAGAGCACCGACCGCTCTTACAGAGGACCTGGGTTTGATCCCCAGCACCCACATGGCGGCCGAGAACCGTCTGAAACTCCAATTCCAGGGGAATCCGACACCCTCTTCTGACCTCCGTGGCATTGCACGACACGGGTGCACACACCTGCATGCAGACAGTACATTCATACACATACAGAAATAAATAAAATAAAAAAAGGAAGAGTTTATTTGAGCTTATGATTGACTGTTCTAAGGAATTAAGAGTCCTTTGTGGTGGGGAGGCATGGTGGCTGGGGCTGGAGCAGAAAGCCGAGGTTTACATCTCCAATGAGCACCAGAAGCCGAGAGAGAGCAATTGGAGACTGGCAAGGCTTGTTAAACTCACTAAGCCACCCCCAGTGATGTACTTCCTCCAGCATGGCCACACCTAAGACCTCCCAAAACAGTGCCACCAACTGGGGACATTTGCATTCAAACCACCACAGTCACTAATGAAAAATAAAGATGGTGTATTATTCTGGGAAAGTGCTCTTCCACTGAACAATTTTTACTTATTTTATTATTTTAAATACATTATATATATATTTATATATGTGTGTGTATGTTTATGTGCACACAGGGTAAATGAGGATGTCAGATCCTTGGGAGCTGAAGTTACAGGTGTTTGCAGGACACCCGGCTTGTTTACACAGGTGATGGTTCTCACCATAGTGCAGCAATGCTCTTAACCACTGAGCTATCTCTGCAGCCCTACTGAGCAACAAAACTGCAAGAGCAACCAGCCCAAACCATTTTCAATCTCCAGTTGGTTGAATCCATGGATGACTCCTTTATTTACTGAGTCCCTGAGCAACTTGGATCCTTTCTGATGGACTGCTCTCTTTCCTTACACCCAGTTAATTTCTTAGGGGAGTTAGTCTGAGACATATCCATATCTTCTAAGACCGTGTGGTCAGTGATGACTATTAGGAACACATTGTGGCTCCCTGGGATTCCAACCAAGCTTTTTTCAGGACTTTTTAGAGACAGTGTATTCTCTCCACAAAGTGAGATAATCACAGTGAAGAACTGTTCCTCATCCCCGTTAGAAGGTGAATGAGAATATGGGGAGGGGTGGGGAGGGAGTGGAAGTGATCCTTATGGAACCAACTTTATTCTCATATTCCCCCCGCAACCTGAACCCCATGAATTCTCACTTCTACAAAGAGAGACTTCTTGATTTTCCAGCTTAGAAATTTTTTTGGGGGGGGGGGGGCTTTTTGAGACAGGGTCTCCCTATAGCCCCAGATGACCTGGAACTCACTATGTAGACCAGAGTGGTCTTGAACTCACAGATATCTGCCTGCCTCTGCCTCCCAAGTTCTGGGACTAAAGGGGTGCACCACCACCACCACGCCTGACTTCCACCAGGTAGGGCCTAGGCATATCAGGAAAAGTTAGGTTTCCCTCTTTCCTTGTGGACATTGCATCATGTACATCTGACTGTTCTCTGTAGCTCACAGGCTATTTCCAAAGTGGTTCTTTCCCCTTCTGTTGCTTCAGAGATTTGGCATGCTCTGTTATTTAGGAGTCAGTCATTTAATCCCCAGAAAGCTTTTCAAATAAAACTCATGGTTTCTTGCACTCTAAGCATAGGTTTCTAACTTATGTCCCCTTGGAGCCCAGAGTCAGGACATGGATTTAATCAAACTATGCTTTCATGATGTTGGAGTTGAGCACTTTTGGTGGCATATGAAAACTTTCGGAATTTAATCCCAGCTTGCCCCAGCTCTACCACTGTCACCAGCCTCCACTCAGGTACACCTGAACTGAGTGATGAGCAGTCACCCAAGTGGTTGGAACAGAGATTCCTTTAAAGAACCTAACTAAAAGCCAAGTGCAGTCATCTGTGCCTATAGTTCCAGCTACTTTTTTTTTTGTCTTTTCGAGACAGGGTCTCCCTGTAGTCCCAGCTGTCCTGGAACTCACTCTGTAGACCAGGCTGGCCTTGAACTCACAAAGTTCTGCCTGCCTCTGCCTCCCGAGTGCTAGGATTAAAGGCGCGTGCCACCACGCCTAGTACCAGCTACTCTTGAGGCCGAGACAGGGTTATTGCTCAGGTTCAGGAGTCTGAGATCAGCCTGGGGAATACAGCAAGACCCTGTTGGGACTAATCACAGCCTTGCCTCCTGGCACCAATCACAGCTGTCCCTCGGCTAGGCAAGCAGGTGATGAAAAAGTACCCAATACTTGACAAACTAGTTTATAAAGTTAAGTTGTAATATATGCAAGACATATAAAATCTGAAGTGTATATAAGGGGAAACTTCCTTTCCTGATCTCCAAAACTGTGGGAAATAATTTCTGTTGTTTAAGGCAATAGTCCAAGGTATTTTGATATGGCAGCCCAATCAGACTAGTACAGTATATGTTCTGAAATGACTGTTAATTTTATTATATGTGTTAGGTAAATACTTTGAGAATCAAAATCAAGTCACTTTTGTCAAACCCAAAGCAAAGTGGACAAAAGCCAAAAAGGAAGGTGTTCTCATGCATGCATGACTATGATCAAAAACTATTACACAATTTTTCTATATTCTCATTTCAGTGGGAGTCTCAGTTAAAAAGGGAGAGAAATATGTATATTTATCAAATGTCTTGAATTCTAGCTTTGAAACTTCTAAATCTCAAAGTCAATGGCTTAAACTGTGTGGGCAGATCATAGACTTCTGTAAGATTCTGAGGAAACACACAGGGTATGCTAAGAGGTTTTCTGTGAAGGTCCCACCTGGTTTGTAGGTGGCTGCTTTCTGTCCTCACATTGGTGGCTCTTGTTTTAAGGACACTCACTTTATTGGATTAGGACTCCATCTCATGTCCTCATTTAATGTGGGCACATCTGTGCCATAGCATTCATGTGCCACAGCAAGTGTTTGGGAAGTCAGAGGACAACTTTCAGGAGCTGATTTCCTATCATGGGTTCCAGGACTGAATTCAGGTCATCAGGCTTGTGTGGCAAATGCTTTTACCTGCTCAGCCATTTTGCTGGCTTATACCAGTGTCCCATTGTATCTCTGCTGATTCAATCGATATCATACTGTACCTCCATGAAGTTCTTCAGTGACCCTATCACTTTGTAGCTATAGGTAATACGTACTTTGATTCATTGTTCACATTGCCAAAAAATGGTGAAAAAGATTTTATCATCCTTTTTACGTTTACTGGGTAACTCTTTGGTTACTATACATATATTTTTTTGGTTACTATATTTTTTACAAGAAAAGTAATTTATCAATTTTCATAATAATGAATAAGTATTATACTAACCTCCAAGGTGTCCAATAAAATGTATTTTTATTTATTTATTCTTTTTTTTAGACAGGGTTTCCCCAATAGCTCCAGCTGGCCTGGAACTCACTTTGTAGACCAGGCTGGCCTTGAACTCACAGAGATCCACCTGCCTCTTGAGTGCTAGGATTAAATGCATGCACCACCATGCCCAGCTTAAGATGGTTCTTAGCAGGCACATTGGTGCTGGGAATCAAACCCAGATCCTCTGCAAGAGCAGTCGGCGCTCTTAATCACTAAGCCATCTCTCCAGCCCAGAAGATGTATTTTTAAAAGTTTTATAACTTGGTATTTTTTAAAAGTTTTATAACTTGGGGCTGGAGAGATGGCTCAGCGGTTAAGAATGCCGACTGTTCTTGCAGAGGACCGGGGTCCTTTAATCCTAGCACTCGAGAAGCAGAGGCAGGCGGATCTCTCTGAGTTCAAGACCAGCCTGGTCTATAGAGTGAGTTCCAGGCCAGCTGGGGCTATAGGGAGACCTTGTTTCAAAAAACAAACAAACAAAACAAAACAAAAAAAACGGTTTATAACTTTAGGGGCTTGAATGGATTTTATTGCTGCTGTTGTTTTATTTTCTGGTCTGAGACAGGGTCTATCTGTAGCCACAGCTGGCCTAGAACTCACTATGGAGACCAGGCTGGCCTCAACCTCACAGAGGTCTGCCTGCCTCTGCCTCTGAAGTGCTGGTACATAAGGCGCGTGCCACCATACCCAGCTTTGTTTTTGTTTTTTTTTTTAACAGGGTCTCTCTGTTGCCCCAGGTGGCCCAGAACTTGCTATGTAGACCAGGGTGACCTTCAACTCACAGAGAGCCACCTGCCTCTGTCTCCTAAGTGCTGGGTTCAAAGGCATGTGCCACCATACCCTGCTGATCTGTGGAGTTTTATAGAAATGATATTATAAGCAGTCACAACCATCATTATTCTTCCTGATGTTCAAATTCCTTCTCACCACTGCTTCTTACCAGAGCCCCTTTGAATTGGTTCTGAGTTCTTTGGGCACAACAGATTCAAATGCAGTGGTCCTGAATGGCCTATTGGCATTCTGGTATGACGAGAACTCCAGGAAGGTCCATCCTGTGTATTTCCTGTTCCAGACTGGAGTTTCCATTTCTCCAAGGAGAAGGATCTGGAAATTTTTAGTTTTATTTTTTCTTGTTTGACATTTTTATTTTTTTATTTTATTTTTTAAATTTATTATTTTTTATGTGTATGAGTATACTGTCTGCATGTAGGTTGGTGCACCCGTGTCGTGCAATGCCGAGGTCAGAAGAGGGTGTGGTATTCCCCTGGACCTAGAGTTAAAGACGGTTCTTAGCCACCATGTGGGTGCTGGGAGTTGAACCCGGGTCCTCTGCAAGAGCAGTTGGTGCTCTTAACCACTGAGCCCCCTTGTTTGACATTTTAAAAGTGAAAACTTAGCCGGGCGTGGTGGTGCACACCTTTAATCCTAGCACTCGGGAGGCAGAGGCAGGCGGATCTTTGTGAGTTCAAGGCCAGCCTGGTCTGCAGAGCGAGTTCCAGGATAGCTGGGGCTACAGGGAGACCCTGTCTCGAAAAGATCCCCCCCAAAAAAGAAAAGTGAAAACTTTCGGGTCATGGTGGCACATGCCTTTAATCCTAGCACTTGGGAAGCAAAGGCAGGTGGATCTCTATGAGTTCAAGGCCGGCCTGATCTACAGAGTGAGTTCCAGGCCAGCTGGGGCTACAGGGAGACCTTGTCTCAAGAAGAACAAAAATAAACAAATAAATAAATAAATAAATAACAAATAAAAAAAAGTGAAAACTCTGGGCCAGGTGTGATAGCTCCCACCTGTAATCCAACACTCGGAGGCTGAGGCAGGAGCATCTGGAGTTTGAGGCTAGGCTGCACTATATATCAAGACCATGTGTCAAAACAAAAAGACAAATTTAATCCACAAAGAGAAATCTCCCTGGTCCCCAGAAGCTGGAGTTTCTCATGGTGCAGTGTGTAGCCAGGACTTCTGGGTCCTGCTGTACTCATGCAAATAATAGTGAGCTAGTTGTCATCCTCTAGACGAGCTGTTCTCCCCTAATCTGGTGCTTTGTACATTCTGGTTTATTCATCTTGCATGACCTCCTCATCCCTCTGACTCTGTCCAAACCTTGATCTTGTGACTCTTACATCTACTCTGGTAGAACTAATGACAGGCCTTGCCATCTTGGGGAGCTTAGCGATTTGTTGCAGAAGTCAAACCATATTGCTACGAATTTATTAGTCAGCATCCCTCCCTGAGGACTGCAACTACATCTGACACATACACAGTGGCTGCTGTGCTTTTCTTACTAGGCTGCTTCCCAAGCTTGCGAACCTTGCTCTCATCATCTTCTCTGGTCTCTGACTAAACTCTTCACAGAGCCCTCTCTAGTTAATAACTAAAGGAAGCTTACTGAGCATCTACTGGGCCAAGTATGCTTTATGTGCATGATTTTATTACATCCACCAAAGTGGTATTATCTTCATTATATACATGAGCAAAAGGAAGCTCATGGGGTGGCTAAATTCCCACAGTCAGAAAGTGGGCTGTCCATGATCCACTCACACATCAGAATCGCCTGGGTAGCTCATTAAAATGCATGCTCCTGGGCTAGAGAGATGGGTTAGTGGTTAAGAGCACTGGCCGCTCTTGCAAGAGGACCCAGGTTCACTTTCCAACACCCACATGGTAGCTAACAACTGTGTGCAACTCTAGTTCCAGGAGCATCTAATGCTCTCTTCTGACCTCCGTGGACGTTGCATGACACGGGCGCACTTATATACATGCAGGCAATACACTCAAACGTATAAACTAAAAATAATATAAAAAAAAAAACTAGGTGTGGTGGCACACGGCTTTAATCCCGGCACTCGAGAGGCCAGCCTGGTTTACATAGTGAGTTCCAGGCCATCTGGAGCTAAAGGAAGACCCTATCTAAAAAAGACAAAAAAAATTTTTTTTTGCCTGTATGTAAATGCACCACGTGTGTGCAGTGCCTTTGAAGGCCAGAGAAGGGCATCAGGTCCTCTTGCACTTATATTTCTGATCATTTGTAGAACCATTAACTTCTTTCTAGAAAAATACAGGAAAGCACGGCTATTGGAGAACTTCATGGACCCGCGATATCCAGGTGGTCCGAGTCAACCCACTTTTAGATGTGTTCATGGTACTAAAATGCTTGGTTTATAAAAACTCCTATTTCCTATGAATGAACCTAAAGGATGTCACTAGTTGCAGTGGAGCACCATGCCATAGACCTGGTGGCCCAGGAGGCAGAGGCAGCAGTGATGGCGAGAAAGACCCTCGGACAGGGAGATGACGGCTGAAGAGCGGGGCGCGGGACATCCTCACCTAGCAGCAGCACCCAGCTGGACTCCGGGTGCGTTTCGTGGACTTTGAGCGCCGCAACTGTGTCTCCCGGCGCGATCACATCCGGAGCGAGGACGCGGGACGACGCCTGGACAGCGCCTGGCTGGGAGCTCGCAGGCGTGACCTTCTTTCATCTTTGTTCCCGCAGCGCCTGGCACGGGCTGGGCGGCGGACGATGGGCACGGTGGAGGGCAGCGTGCAGACCTTTCCGCGTCACCCGCCCTCCTCCCTGTCGCCCAGCTCTCGGCCCACAGGTGCTTCCAGGGACCCTCGCGCAGGGCTGGAGGGCCGCTGGGACGAGTATGCCAGGAACCGCGTGCTCCTCTGCCTGGCGCCTCTGAGCGCCGCAGGGCCCAGGCCCCGCCCCTCGCCGCCCGGGCCCCGCCCCTCCCCGCCGGCCCGGGCCCCGCCCCGCCCCCACTCCCTGCTTGGCCGCTCTCTGGTCGGTGGCTCTATGGGTAAAGCGGCCGCTCCGAGCCGAGGCGGCGGCTGTGGCGGCCGCTCCCGTGGGCTCTCGTCGCTGTTCACGGTTGTCCCCTGCCTGTCCTGCCACACGGCGGCCCCGGGCATGAGCTCTTCCACAGCGGGCTCGGGCTCAGAGCCCAAGCCTCAGCCCCAGCCAGTGCGGCCACCGGAGCCGGGGTTGCAGTCACAACAGGTGTGGGAGCCAGTTTTCCAGCCGGTGTCGAGATCTGAAGAACCTGGGTCGCAGACGAAGTCTGTGTCAAGGACGGGGGCTGGGCAGAGATCGGAACTCCAGGGGCTGCGGCCGGGGTTAGAGGCGGGTCCCAGTGGAGGGGCCGGGTCCTTCGCCTATGACCTACCAGAGCATATGTCCGCACTCGGGCCCATAGTGCCCCTGGTCAAGCTTGAGACAGGGTCGGTGCCAAAGCCCCTGCCTCTTACGAGATCAGGATCGGTGAAGACTTCTGGCAGCCCACCATCAGGGAGTAGCGGGAGCGCCACTGTCCCAGTGGCCTCACTGGCCCTGTATAGCTACAAGGGCTGGCTCCTCAAGTGGACTAACTACCTGAAGGGCTACCAACGCCGCTGGTTCGTGCTCGGCAATGGCCTGTTGTCCTACTACAGGTATGGATGTGCCCAGGTGGGACATCAAGATTGGAGGGTGGTGATGCTGCCCACATGGTGGATGGCGGGTCTCCACTGTGGGGGGACACCACAACCACTCTTAAGACGTTTGGAAGCATGGACTCCAGTAAAAGTAGTGCTTGTCCAACTGCCAAGCAAGGATGTAAGCTGTGGACATGACTTTGAGTGCAAGGGGCGAATGGGAGGATGGAGTGAGGGAGTGAACTAACTCTCAGATCCACCCCTGTCAGCCAGAGTCAGCCCCACAAAGCCGGTTCTAGTTCGGGAGCTAAAATCACTGTCAGGGATGGAGACAGAGCTCTCTGAGCTCAGGGTCCTGCTGTTCCCTCCTGACGCATTTACTCCATTTCCTACATTTCCTGATGCCTTCTGGTGGCTGCCAGTTGCCAAGCCCTGGGCTCTGGCCTAGCAGACCCACAAGTGTATCAGATACCCTTGGTCCTCTTCTGGAACTCTTGTTGGGGTTTTGTGAAGAACAAAGTGTTTTACTATTACTCCAGAAATGGCCCGAGTTTGAGGTTGAGGGTCTAGTGGCGTAGCTACACTGCTTCCCACTGATACTGGTTGAAGGTGTGTGTGTGGGGGGGGCGGATTCCTCAGTGCTTCCTTTCTCTCATACTAGCTGGGTACATTTCCTGAGAGTTTAAGCATCCAGATCTCAGGCCACTTTAGAGGGTGGTTCTCACACCTTAGTGCACTTCCAAGATGGACTTGTTGAAACAATGTCTCTCTAGGCCAGCTTCCTACTGGTCCTCATGCAGTAGGCCAAAGGAAAGGACCTGAGAGTGTTGCTTTCTCTTGGATATGAAAATATAACACATAGGACATGTCAGCTGTGGTCCACACACTCCATTTTGTATACGTCCATTTATTTAATCTACTAGCCATGGTGTGAGGTGGGTTCCAGTTCTGTCTTATTGTACAAATGGGCGTATCCTGTGCAGCAGTTGGTATTGGTACCAATGGTTTTCCAATCAAATGGGTATGCCATGGTATCTCATAGCAACTTGACCCTTGTCCCCTCTCCCCCTTTCTCATATATTTATATTTGTTTTGTTTTATGTGAGTTGCCTCCATGTTTGTATGCACACCAGTTGTGTGCCTAGTGCTCACAGAAGCCAGAAGAGAGCATCGAATCCCCTGATCTGGAGTTATAGACAGTTATGAGCTGCCATGTGGGTGCTGGAAACCTAACCCAGGATACTGCAGGAGCAGCCAGTGCTCTTGACCTCTAAGCCATCTCCCCAGGCCTTTGCCCTGCGTTTCAGCCTCCATCAGTTTTGCCTTAGTAGAAACACTGGAGGTTTGAACAGAATTTGTCTTTTAGGTGTGGCTTCCTCAGGCACGCTGCCCTGGGTTTTGTTAGAAAAGTTCATAGAATCACTTAAACTTGTTCAACAGGGGTCTTAGGGACAGTCATATTATCAGGAGTATAAAGGTGCTCTCTGTAAATATTGTCACAAATAAACAGTACTTCTGGGAGGTCTGAGTTGCTTTAGCAAAGTTTTATTTCTTTCTAATGATGTGCTAGGATATAAATAAGAGGGAAAACAAGGTTTTGATTTCGTTGCCTGGCACTCTTTTTTTTTTATTTTTTTATTTATTTCGGTATGTGTATCAATGTACTGTCTGCATGCAGGTTTGTGCACCCGTGTCGTGCAATGCCGCGGAAGTCAGAAGAGGGTCTCGGATTCCCCTGGAACTGGAGTTCTCCTGGAATTGGAGTTTCAGACGGCTCTCGGCCGCCATGTGGGTGCTGGGGATCGAATCCGGGTCTCTTAATTATATGTCTATTCAGATACCACCCAGGAGGATGTAGTTTTGTGTTTTGTTATTGTTAGTTCTCATTTTAAGCACTTCATTCCTAGCTGTTGTCTCACAGAGAACATTTAATTACGTAAAATTAGAGAAGAAGTGATAGATGATACAGAATTTTCAAAGGTATTGGCCTAGGCAAGTTCTTATGGAGAAAATGTTCCCAATGCAATCTTTATCCACACTGACAACACAGTGATTGGGTGAGACATGCTAGTTATTGTACGCGGTGTTGTAAACGGTATGTGTTTCTCTGGGTGATTTTAGAAACCTTTTTGAAAATGTATTTATTGTCCATAGTGTCTAAGCTTAGTAATGGCTAAGCCAGTTAACAATGAGGATCTCAAAGATTTACTCTATGCTTTTAACCAAGAAGGCTGTAGTCAAGTGAAAGTAAAATTTAAAATCCCATGGTGAAGAAGAACATCTCAGGTTTGATGAGCTGGGACTATTTCAAAGTGGGGACAAGGTAGCAAAAGGTGGTTCAAAGCATTTTGGCTTCCAGATGGTGAGCTCAACTGTCCAAAGCTAACTCTTGTGGAGATTGGGCACAAAGGAAGCATGTTTTTTTTTTTTTTTTTTTTTTTATGCCGCTTTCAATCATGATAAAGAAGACCCATCCATGGCAAATGCCACTGAGAACATGAAGTGGAACTCGCAGGTCTGGGCTATTCAAGTCTCTACAGGAGGAGGCCTGATTCTAATTCTATTGGATTCGGCTTAATTTGAAATATCATTCAGAGTTTCATACTAGGAGAATTTTAGGAGGCTGGAAATGAATGCACAGACATGGGCAATATAATGATTACGTGTACTCATTTGCTTGAAGTGCTTTGTTTAACACAGGATTGTTGTAAAAAAAAAAGGTGATAAATGGTGTAAGAGGGTTTGGAGGAACCCCCTGCATATCAGTGTCTTTAGCAAGTTCTGATGACGTGAACTGTAATTTCCCCCATGAAACCTCCTCCTCCTGCTGACTTTCCTCTTTCTATGAATAGCTGAAAACCCGAGTCATGCTTGCTGCCTCCTTCCTGCCCATCCCTCATCAGATGGGATTTCCAAGCCTCCTTCTTGCTCCTGACTCCTCCTCCTCTTCCCTGCTGCCATTTCGTGCTGACAGCCTGCCTCTTGCTTAACCAGTGCCTCAGCTTCCAGCTGCTGTCGGGGTCAGTGAATCCTGTGGTGTTTTGTCACTATAATGCGCTCTATAGCTTGGACTATGATGGAAAAGTAAACAAACAAGTCAAGTGGGTTTCAATTTCAAAACCTTAATTACTGAAATAAGATTGGGCAGATGAATTGGAGAATGTAGGCTTAAGCCAGGAGCGCTGGGAAGTGACAGGGAGTACCGATCCAACATGGGCTACTCAGTGAAACTAGAGCTTATTTTTTGTGATCCATTAGGGACTTAAAAATATTTATTTATTTTATTTATTATGTATAAGTAAAAGTGCCTATGGAGTCAGAAGAGGGCATTGGATTTCCTGGAAATGGAGTTGCAGGCAGTTGTGAGCTTGATTTGGGTGCTGGGAGCTCTGAACTCTGGTCCTCTGCAGGACCAACAAGGGCTCTTAATTGCTGAGCCATCTCTTCAGTCCCCAGTCCATTGGTATTTGTGTATGTATGTGTGGTCTTTATCAACAGAGGATGATTTGTCACTTTGTGAAGCTGGCAGTGGCTAGAGGAATGGAAAGCAAAGCTAAAGCTTGTAAAGGGCTGTTTTCATGAGCTCGTGGCTTTGCATGCTTCTTTACCTTCCACATGTTACATATATAAGGCCCTGTGGGAAGCAGATCATGAGTCAAAGATGAGGCCTCCACCCTCCAATGTTAGATCCTGGATAATAGGACCTTGCTTCTGTCTGCCAGGACTTCAGGCCCGAGAGTAATTCCAGTGCACAGTTCAGTGAAGGAGTGTAGCTCTACCATCCTTTGTGTGGAGGAAGAAGTGGAC
Organism: Rhizomys pruinosus; assembly: GCA_009823505.1. Classification (NCBI taxonomy): domain Eukaryota; kingdom Metazoa; phylum Chordata; class Mammalia; order Rodentia; family Spalacidae; genus Rhizomys; species Rhizomys pruinosus. The sequence continues at coordinate 1,543,574 of VZQC01005031.1, forward strand.
GCTCTAATAAAACTATGGACTAAAGGGATGTAAACAAAACACAATCAGAAAAGAAAGGGAAAGGAGGCCTGAGGCAAAATCAGGGGAATGCACACCCAGCGTGCAGGCTTCCAGGGATCTTCTGTCAGTGGAATCATATGAGACACGTTCAGTTCTCCAGCAACACTTTCTGAAAGCACATGCGAAATATTAAACCCGGGAGGCTTATTCCTCAGCCCAGAGTCTTTGCTGCGGGCTGATCATCTGGTCGCCCCGGCTTCACATGCACCCAAATTCTAGATATCCAGAAGGAAAGCAGAAATTCAACATCCATCACATTGCGTAAACAGCTTGGGCTGATAATGAGCCCCCATTAACAGTTAGAATGATGGGAACCCTCAGTAAACCCAAACCCAAAGATCCCAGACTCTAGTCAATGGCTGATCTTGGAAGCATGTTTTTCTAAGGCTGAGCAGCCTCAAGCACAGGTGTGGATTTTCCTGTTCCTGCAGACCTCAGTGATGTCAGTGATGTTAGCCGTGGTGAGGGCTAACCTTCATGCTGGTTCAGAGTAGTGAATGTTTCCTCTTGGCTTTGAGCAATGGGATGTCCTCTTTGTGTGTGTGTGTGTGTGTGTGTTTTGAGACAGGGGCCAGCTGTCCTGGAACTTACTATGTAGACCAGGCTGCCCTTGAATGCACAGAGATCCACCTGCCTCTTCCTCCTGAGTGCTGGTGTGCATCACCATGCCTGGCTTAAGTTTTACACTTTGTATGTATGTGTGTGCACCACCATGCACACATGCACACAGGCCCCATGGCACATTTGTGGAGGTCAGAGGACAACTTGCAGGAGTCCATTCTCTCCTTCTAGCATGTAGGTCCTAGGGACTGAACTCAGGTTTTCAGGATTGGTAGCCAGTCCCCTCACCTGCTGAGCCATCTCAGTGACTAGATTAATCTTTGATCTAACAGTCTGGAGGCTCGGGTTTTTTTATATGACTGGTACACTTGCCACATGGAACTCACGGCTCCCCAGCACTTTGGTGGAATGCCACATGTGTATTTTTCAGTTGCCATGGAACCTTGTGCCAGTGTGGGCTGGGTAGGGTAGGGGGTTTGTCTCCAAGTCCCTGACTAGGGCTGAGGAGAATGGAGCATTTGTGACAGTGAGTGCTCACAAGCTTTGGTTGGAACCTTTGTTGATTTGCACTGCCAGCAGCGTGTAAGGCAGTTTGACGGCAGCCCCATATGCCAACCACCTAACCACAGGAGTAGAGGGTGTAGGGAGGTCTGTAAGTTTCCCGGCCATGTGTTAAGAGGCCAGAGATTCAGGCCACATGCCTTGGAGAGTTCTCAAATAACTGGGTATTCTTGTATGTGGCTTTCAGTCTTACCATAATCTTTTTTTTTTCCAATTTTTCATTTTTTTTATTTTTTAAATTTCTAAATATTTGATATATGGCATAAACCACACTGTCTTTTCAGTAAATAAAAGACAGCATCTTTAGATATAGGCAGTTCTGACATAGCCAAGAATAAAAATATAGACAACTGGTTCCATCATTTGCACTGCCTGCCACTAGCCAATGAAGAAACTGAAACTGTTGAGGTTTGTTCAGTCTTGAAACAGTGAAGAAGTCTTCCCAGTGTGTAAATACATTCCTCTAACGAGTCACATATAAATCTGAATATAAAATCAATTGTCAACAAATCTGGAAGTGGCATTCTCATCTTTGTGAATATCTGAAAAGTCAAAGTACCATAATCTTTTAGAGACTAGTTGACAAACCATCTCAATAAAGAGAGACAAGCCCATGATTGTGATATGGTGGCACATCCCTGTAACTCAAGCCCTTGGGAAGTGGAGGTGAAAGGATTACAAGTTTAAGACAAGCCTAGGATACACAGTGACACTGTCTCCCCTGGAAAAAAACAAGGAAGGAAGAAAGAGAGGAAAGAGGGAGGGAAAGAAAGGGAAAGGAAAGGGAACAGAAAGGGACAGAAAGGGAGCCCAGTGTGAATAGTATAAAGTTCCTTAGAACCAGATCAATATAACTTTACTCAAGGGGAAGGAAAGACAAGGGAAATGGATCTGTGTCCTGGAGTGTTGGAAACTGATAGGTGAGAAGGAGGTATGGGAAGCACACCTGAACAAAATGAAATTGGCAGCTTGATGTGTACTAAATCACACAGGAGGAGTCTCCACACAATGGCTTCGAAAGGCTCCTTTCATGGTCACAGCCAGGGAGTGCTGTGTGGCTGAGTTCTGGAGTCATGCTGGATGCTACACGCCTTTTTCTTTTATAGGCGATACCTTCCCTGGTTTTGAAGAGTTCTGTGATCTGATCACGTAGCAGTGCTTTGCTTCTCCTGGAGCTTTATAACCTGCTCAGCCACCAGCTCTGCACCTTTGTATGATTTAATAGTCTTTTCTTTGTTTTTGTTGTCTCTTTGAATCAGGGTCTACCTGTAGCTCCAGCTGTCCTGAAATTCTTTATGTAGACCAGGGTGGCCTTGAACTCACAGAGATCCACCTGCCTCTGCCTCCCGAGTACTGGGATTAAAGGTGTTTGCCACCACGCCCACTATGATTTAATAGTCTTGATTCATAGCTTTTGGTCTACATTGCCAGGCCATCGCTTGAGAGCAAGAAAGGGGCATTATAGACTTGCATGGGACAGTGCTGCGTTGTGTTGCCCCATGATGGAGCTGTGGGTGCTGTTCTGATATGAGGCTTCCCTGGCTTCCCCAGGTGCATCCCTGATCCCTGGTGCAGCACTTCCCTGCCCTTGCAAGCCAGGTCTCTGTCTCTCCATTTCATCCCTGACCTTGACTTTTCTCAGACCTGACTTGCTTCACTCCCCCTCCAAAGCGGTGTGCCTTTTATTCTTCCCCAGACATCTTTACAGCTACAATTCCCTATGATAGAATAGGCTCAGTCTTTGATACCAAAACCCTGACCTGGCAACTTTAACACCAGGATCATCCAGGGGGATGTTCCTTTCTTGTATCTACCTAGGTTCTTCAGCAATAGTCTGGAGGAACCATCCTTCCTCTGGATGCCCTTTGCTGTATTGTATCATGCGGCTGGGCACACTGTTGCGTAGGTGTTGGCCTTTCTCCACCAAATTAACACTTCCTCTCACTACCAGAGAACAGACCATGTCTTCACAATGTAGGGCACTCTGGGATGCTGGGAATAATGCCTTGTACTTAGTAGGCTCTAATTTCAGAGAAATATTTTTATAAAAAGCATATTTTTGTGAGCTATGAGTGTAGCTTAGCAGTAGAATGTGTGCTTAGCTTGTATGAAACCCCGAGTTCAATCACCAACAGAAAAACGTAGGCAAGCAAGCAAGCAAAATATTGCTTCGTAATATTGATCTCTTTCAGCATGAAAGAGCCCCCCCAGCGGGGGCTGGGGAGATGGGTCAGTCGGAAGAATACTTGCTGTATAAGCACAAGGAGCTGAATTTGATCCCTGGAATGTTAAAAAAAAGTCTGGATGTGGTGGCACAGGCTTATCCCAGCACCAGAGAGGCAGAGCCAGGCTGATCCCAGGGCCCGTAGGCCAGCCAGCCTTGCCTATTTCCAGATCAAACTGGAGCGAGACCCCTGATTCAAAAATTAAGGTAGGTGGTGCCTGAGAAATGATACCTGAGGTTGACCTCTACTTACAGTATATGCATGTATACCTGCACACATGTGCACCCATATACACATACCTACAGAGGGGGGGGGCTTAGCATGCAGCCTAGACCATTGTAGTAGACCAGAGGAAGTCGCTGGTTGCTGAGAGATTGGGGTGACCCCAGCAGCAACACAAGCCCAGATCTCCAGCCCCTCTCTTTAGGTTTAGCATGAGTCAAGGATGGATAAGGGTAATAAGAGCTGGCTGTGTTCATTTACGTTTAAAACTCTCTCAGAAGGAGTTTTAAGATACATTATTAGGCCGGGCGTGGTGGCGCATGCCTTTAATCCTAGCACTTGGGAGGCAGAGGCAGGCAGATCTTTGTGAGTTCAAGGCCAGCCTGGTCTACAGAGCAAATTCTAGGACAGCTGGGGCTACAGGGAGACCCTGTCTCAAAAAGACCAAAAAAAAAAAGATACATTATTAGATAGAGAATAACTTACCCCATATACCTGTTACCTAGTTTTAACAGTTACTTCTGGATTAATCGCTTTTACGAAAAAATCTCAGCTCTTCTTCCCTATAATTTTGAAGTTTCATTAAACTATCCACAATTCCATGTTTGCATCTAAAACAAGTGAACATTCCTTATTCTTTATGACCATCAAACATCTAGTCACTTTATAATTCAAAAGTCTCAAATGCCATAGTTGGTTTGGGTTTTTGACATTATTTGTTTAGAATGCAAATAAGGTCCACCCATTGCATATTCTATAGTCTGGATTTTGCTGACATAGTCTCTTGGTACCAGTGAACACATTCTCCTGTCCTGTATAATCCTTTACCTTTACATCTGAATCCAAAGGTTTGATCAGGAGGTGATGTGCTCTTCCCTCAGGAACTCAGTGCTGGATAGTGCTTCCCTTTTATAATTTAACAGCTGGCAACAATCATGTTAGCTGGGTCCAGTTCTGTTACTCCATCCTCATTTATTAGTAAGAACGTGACTACAGAGAAGACACGTGGTGTACACACCTATAATCTCAACACTTGAGAGGGGGAGGCAAAAGGATCAGGAGTTTGAGGAAAGCCTGGGTTACAGAAACGCAAAGGATGCAGTCAGAAACCAGCAAAGAATCAAGCTAAGCATGGTGGCTCACACCTGTAATCCCATAGTAGGAGGCTGAAGCAGGAGGATTGCCTTAAGTTCAGGGCCAAAGAGAACACACACACACACACACACACACACACACACACACACACACACGAGAGAGAGAGAGAGAGAGAGAGAGAGAGAGAGAGACACTCTATGGGTAACCAGTGCTTGATTGTTTCCTATTGTTCTCCAGTTTTCAAAGTCATGTGTCTCCTCCAGCAGTGACAGGCTGCTGTCTTTAAGCATCACCCTCTTGTGGGTACAAGCCTGCTCATTGTTGACTCCTGCACTGGCCGGCCTTGCCTTTAGTCTGGGCGATCCTTTCCTGGTTGGCTCTCCAGCCCTTTGGATAGAACCCTCCTCATATCAGTAGTGTGTTTGCTGCCTGGCTCAAAAGATGCTCCGCTGGGCATGGTGGCGCACGCTTTTAATCCTAGCACTTGGGAGGCAGAGGCAGGTGGATCTCTGAGTTCAAGGCCAGTCTGGTCTACAGAGTGAGTTCCAGGACAGCCAGAGCTACAGGGAAATCCTGTCTCAAAAAGACAAAACAAAAACAAAAACAAAAGATGCTCCAGGCTCTTCTGGTACTTGTCCCACCTCTGGAGCCAGACATTTTTCCAGGGAGCCCCATTTCTTTTTGGTGGGAGTGATATTTGAAGGTAATAATCTCAGTGCTACTGAGATTATTTTTTAGGTCTTTTTAGTTCCTAGAGCTAGGAAATACAAATATATATGTATCTGTATATGGTTTGTAATAAAAATTAGAATTTGTTTTATTTGGGACTAGGAGATATATTTGTGTAATGTTTCTTTGATACATACATACATACATACATACATACATGTATTCATGCATATAGAAATGACTCCCAACTTAGGATGTTCAGTTTATGACTTTTTTTTGAGACAGGATCTCCCTGTAACCCCAGGTGGCCTAGAACTCACTATGTAGACCAGGTTGACTTTGAACTCTGCCTCTGCCTCTCGAGTACTGGGATTAAAGGTGTACACCACCACACTTGGTTCAGGTTATGATTTTTAACTTCACAATCATAAGAAAGTGACAGTACTTGGTACAATCCACACTGTGAGCTCAGAACTCAGGAGACGTTGGCAGGAGGACTGTAGTTTGAGGCTAGCCTGAGCTACACCAAGGGCTGGCACTGTAGCTCAGTGGCAGAGCACGTGCTGAGATACACAAGGCCCTAGGTTGCATCCCAGCACCACAACATAAACAAGAACAACAGAAATTTTTATCATTTCCTGGACTAGTAAAATGCTGTACAAACTTCCCATGATGCTTTGGCAGCAGCCATGAGCCACAGCGCCCAATCTGCTGTGCCACCAGGAAGGGAAGAAAACAGCGTCTGCAGTGCACTGTGTGGCTGAGCTGTGTTTAGTGCATTCTGGATATTTTTGGTTTGCGATGGGTTGATCGGGATGTAATTCTGTTGAAGAAGAAGAGCATTTATATGCACAAATATGTAAATTTCTTAGTTTTAGAAACAACAAAACATCTGTGTTTGTTTTATTTAAAAATGAAATACATTCCAGGTTCATACTGGTAACTCTCAATTCAAATTCAAAAGCACAGTCTTTTTACCTGGCAGAGCTCATTTTGTTTGTGTCCCGTCACCATGTTTTTGAGGACCAGCATGTGGTACACCTGGGGCTTCCAGAATCCAGGTGGTGACACAGGCCTGTGGAGGCCTGTCACAGAGACCCCAGACCTCACTTGACCAGAAGTGAACCATCTTTACTACTTGACCATTGTTCCAGCAAGGGTCAAACTCCAGACAGGGCCTTGCCCTTGAATGCCTTCCCAGGGGAGCTCATGTGACTTGAAAGGAGAACTAGTGAGCCAAAGGGAGACAAGGAATGTGGGACCACAGGGGTAAAGATCTTCAGGAAGACAGAAATTCCAGACCATTTTGGATCTCCTTTATCATATTATTTTCTGTTAAAAGAAAACCCTATAATAATAAACCAAAATATTTGAAGGTATTTTTCCCCTCTAGCTTCCTTTTTCCGTTTCTTTTCCAAACCTTAGGACTCGATTCTAACCTTCTTACCTCACCTGTGGAGATGGAATGACGTTATTGTCCCCCATCGTCTTGGAGAGGAGGAGTCTAGAATGGAGAGGAAGGGTCCAGGATGGAGGGGAGGGGTCCAGGTAGAGAGGAGGGGTTCTAGTGGAAAGGAGAACTCTGGATGGAGAGGAGGGGCCCAGAAGAGAGAGGAGGGATTCAACTGGAGAGGAGGGGAGTGCTCGTTGGATTGAAATGCATTTGAGCCTTCCCCTCCTTCTTCTCCTTTCTCATTACTGTGAAGCAAAATAGGAAGAATACTTTGTTCAAGGTTTCAGAGTTTTAGTATAACTGTGGTGGGTAGGGCATGGTGGAGCAGAGCAGTTCACGTCATGACAGACAGGAAGTAGAGAAGAAGGGGAATATAGGAAGAGGTCGGGGCCCCCTCAGTGACCTAATTCCTCCAAGGCCCACCTTCTACCTTTCACTGACTCCCAGGAATAGCATCGTCACACTGAATCCATCAGAGGACTCAGCCTGTGTGAGCAGGTGTTCATTCTGATGCTGAGATAAAGGCTGTGGAGGTGGGAATTTTGCTTTCAATTCTTGTTGTCTTATTTGGCTTGCGAGAATCTTTGAACAGAGGAAAAACAGAGGCACAAAATCTTACCCCACACCTTCATGGGCTGGGCAAAAACCATCCTGTCTGAATTTGAAGTCTTTGGCTCTTCAAAAAAAAATTTAAAGCATAACACAAACATTTAGAGTGAACTAGTTCCCTGTGCTTTTCCCTTTGTTCTGCCTTAGATTTTAAAATAATGACCAAATCTAAGCAGCCTTAATGGTGTTATTCCTTTGGATGACAACCCAGGGAGAAAGAAGGTATTATCTATGGTTACAGATAAGAAAGTTGGCACAGGCCCAGTGCAGTGGCCCCTGGAAGTGGGCTGAGCTCTGACCCCAATGTCGCGTGGCTCCACCACACCCTTGGAGTGTCTCCTCTCTGTTAGAGGTGCTGCTTCTACCCCCTCACCAAGTCTGGCTCTCCTCGACTTCCTTTGGTTTAGGTACTGCCTTCTTCCCCTTGGAGATCTGTGTGTATGTGCAGCCTCCCATAGGAAGGTGGCTAGAGGCTTGGAGACACCCCTCTTCTTCCTTTGTACATTCCTTTCTCCATTATTTGGGAGCTGTCAACCCTAGCTTTGCTTGCTCCTTCTAGGACTGGCTTCTGCTGATCCGGAGGCCTCACAGGAGGCTACTGTTGCTCCTTTATGTCAGACATTCCTCAGTCACTGGGATGGTACATAAGACCGGGGGCCGACACTAACCTGGTTTGTCTGTTATCTACTGGCTTAGAATGGTAGCTGGGTGTAGTGGCCCATGCCTGTAATCTCAGCATTTGCAAGATAGATGGAGTAGGATTATGAGTTGTAAGCTAGCCTGAGTTTTTTTTTTGGTCTTTTCAAGACAGGGTCTCCCTGTAGTCCCAGCTGACCTGGAACTCACTCTGTAGACCAGGCTGGCCTTGAACTCACAAAGATTCGCCTGCCTCTGCCTCCCAAGTGCTAGGATTAAAGGTGTGCACCACCACGCCCGGCTAGCCTGAGTTCTAAGGGCCACTCAGCAGAGAACTTTGCCGCAGAAAACCAAGGGCTGAAGTTGTAGCTCAGTAGTAAAGTACTTGTCTTCCTAGGCTTGATCCTCAGCACAACATAAAACTTACTATCTCAATTAATTTTACTTTTTGTTTCTTTGTTTTGAGACAGGGTCTCACTATGTAGCCCCAGCTAGCCTGGAACTCACTATGTAGACCAGGCTGGCCTTGGACTTAAAGAGATCTGCCTGCCTCTCTCTCTCTCAAGTGCTGGGATTAAAGGTGTGTGCCACCATGCCCAGCTCCTTGACAATTTCATACATAGGTAACAAGGTGTCTTCATTTAAAAAAAAAAATCAGCAACAGTGATACATTAAAAAAAAACAAACAAAAACAAGGTGTCTTGATGATACCGCCACACAACTCCCCAACTCCCCTACATGCCCCCTAACATATCCCTCTTTCATCTTTGTGTCCTGCAGTGGTTTGAATGAGACAGACTGTCCCCCATAGGCTCCACTATTTGAATACTTTGTCCTTGTTTGGTGGTTGAGAGGTTTAAGAAGCATGGCCTTGTGGGAGGAAGCACATTACAGGGAGTAGGCTTTAGCCTTGACCAATTCTCTCTTTTTACTGCACACACTTGACAATGTGAGTGCTCAGGTTTCTGCTCTGGTTATGTCCTGCCATGCCTTCCCACCACGATGGACCCTTATCCCTCTGGAACCATAAGCCAAATAAACTTTTTCTTCTATAAGTGGCCTTGGTCATGATGGTTTTTAAACAATATTTTGTTATTTTTGCTTTATGTGTATAAGTGTACTGCCTGCATGTGTGTGAGTGCACCCATATCATGTAATGCCCACGGAGGTGAGAAGTAAGCACCAAATCCCCTGGAGCTGCAGTTTCGGGAGGTTGTGCACAAGCTGTCATTTCTGTTGTGCACTGAAATGTGGGTACTGGGAACTGAACCCATGTCCTCTGTAAGAGTACATAGCCCCAGTACAAGAGCCATTTCTATAGCCTCAGTCATGGTGTTTATCACAGCAACAGAAAAGTAACTAGTATAGAAATTGATACCAGAGAGTGGGCTGATGGCTGTAAAGAATCTGACTATGTGGGTTTTTGGAGGAATGTGGAAGACTTTGGAACTTTGAACTAGAAAAGTAGTTGACTGCTGTAGGCAGAGCTTAATGGGCCCTTATATTAGTACAGGCTTGGCCCAAGATGGTTCAGAGGGAGATGGAAACAAGGACTTAAGTAAAAACTGGGGCATTTTGGCTAGGAATCTGGCTGCTATTTGCCCATGGCCCACGAGCTTCCCTAAGACTAAATTAAAATATAATGGACCAATTTCTTTGGCAGAGGAAATTTCAAGACAGCCTAACATTGAATCAGTGACATAGCTATTAATGGTGAATATTATGCAGATCTACAATGATAAAAAGCAAGAGGGACAGAAAGAATGTAAAGTTTAGAGAGGAAAAGAGGACAAAGAAGTTTGATGTGGCAGCCAAAGCTGTTCTGGAAGAGGGGGAAGTGCAGATGGGGAAGTGCAGAGGGGAAGTGCAGAGGGGAGTGCAGAGAGGGAAGTGCAGAGGGGAAGTGCAGAAGGGAAAGTGCAGAGGGGAAAGTGCAGAAGGGAAACTGCAGAGGGGAAGTGCAGAGGGGAAGTGCAGAAGGGAAAGTGCAGAGGGGAAGTGCAGAGGGGAAAGTGCAGAAGGGAAAGTGCAGAGAGGGAAGTGCAGAGGGAGAAGTGCAGAGGGGGAAGTGCAGAGGAGACATGCAGAGGGGGAAGTGCAGAGGGGAAGTGCAAAGGGAAAAGTGCAGAGAGGGAAGTGCAGAAGGGGAAGTGCAGAGGGGAAGTGCAGAGGTGCAGAAGGGAATGCAGAGGAAGTGAGGGGAAGTGCAGAGGGGAAGGCAGGAGTGAGGGGGAAGTGCAGGAGGGGAAATGCAGTAGGGAAGAGCAGAGGGGAAGTGCAGAGGGGAAGTGAAGAGGGGAAGTGCAGAGGGGAAGTGCAGAGGGGGAAGTGCAGAGGGGGAAGTGCAGAGGGAGACAGTGCAGAGGGGAAGTGCAGAGGGGAAGCAAAGAAAAGTGCAGGAGGGAAGTTGCCAGAGGGGAATTGCAGAGGGAAAGTGCAGAGGGTGTGCAGTGCTAGGGGGAGGAAGTGCAGAGGGTGAAGTGCAGGAGGGGAAGTGCAGAGGGGAAGTGAGAGGGGGAGTGCAGAGGGGAAGTGCAGAAGGGAAGTGCAGGGGAAGTGCAGAAGGGAGGAAGTGGGTCAGAGGGGAAATGCAGAGGGGGAAAGTGCAGAGAGGAAGGTGCAGAGGGGAAGTGCAGAGGGGAATGCAGAGGGAAAGTGCAGAGGGGGAAAAGTGCAGAGGGGAATTGCAGAGGGGAAGTGCAGAGGGAAGTGCAGAGGGGAAGTTCAGAGGGGAAGTCAGAGGAAGTGCAGAGGTGCGGAATGCAGGGGAAGTGCAGAGGGAAGTGCAAGGGGGAAGTGCAGAGGGGAAGTGCAGAGGGGAAAGTGCAGAGGGGGAAGGTGCAGGGGAAATGCAGAGGGGGAAGTGAAGGGGAAAGTGCAGAGGGGGAAGTGCAGAGGGGAAGTGCAGAAGGGAAAGTGCAGAGGGGAAGTGCAGGGGAATGCAAAGGGCAAAAGTGCAGGGAAGTGCAGAGGGAAGTTCAGAGGGGAAGTGCAGAGGGGAAGTCAGAGGGGAAGTCAGAGGGGAAGTGCAGGGGAAATCAGAGAGGGAAGTGCAGGGGGAAAGTGCAGAGGGGAAATGCAGAAGGGAAGTGCAGAGGGAAGTGCAGAGGGAAATGCAGAGAGGAAGTGCAGAGGGGAAGGCAGAGGGGAAGAGCAGAGGGAAGTGCAAGAGGAAATGCAGAGGGAAGTCCAGAGGGGAAGTGCAAGGGGAAGTAGAGGAAGCAGAGGGGGAAGTGCAGGAGGAGAGAAGTGCAGAGGGGAAGTGCAGGGGGAAAGTGCAGAGGGAATTCAGGGGGAAGTGCAGAAGAGGGAAGTGCAGAAAGAATGCAGAGGAAGTGCAGAGGAAGATGCAGAGTGGAAGTGCAGCGGGAAGGCAAGAGCAGAGGGGAAGTGTGGAGGGGAAAGTGCAGAGGGGAAATGCAGAGGGGAAGTGCAGAGGGGAAGTGTGGAGGAGGAAGTGCATGAGGGGGAATTCAGAGGGGAAGTGCAGAGGGGAAAAAGTGCAGAGGGAAATGCAGGGGAAAGTGCGAGAGGGAGCATGACAGAGGGGAAAGTGCAGAGGGGAATGCAGAGGGGAATGCAGAGAAGTGCAGAAGGAATTGCAGAGGAATCCAGAGGGAAAGTGCAGAGGGATAAGTGCAGAAGAAAGTGAGAGGGAAGTTGCCGATGAGTGAGAAGTGCACCAGGAGGAAGTGCGAGAGGGGAATTGCAGAGGGGAAGTGCAGAGGGGAAGTGCAGAGGGGAAGTGCAGAGGGGAAGTGCAGGGGGAAAGTGCAGAGGGGGAAAGTGCAGAGGGAAAGTGCAGAGGGGAAGATTGCAGGGGGAATGTGCAGAGGGGAAGTGCAGAGGGAATGTAGAGAGGGGAAAGTGCAGAGGGGAAGTGCAGATGGGGGAAAGTCGCAGAGGGGGAAGTGCAGAGGGAGAAGTGCAGAGGGGAAATGCAGAAGGGAAAGTGCAGAGGGAAGTGCAGAAGGGAAAATGCAGAGGGAAGTGCAGAGGGGAAGGCAGGAGGGGAAGATGCAGAGAGAGGAAGTGCAGGAGGGGAAAGTGCAGGGGGAAAGTGCAGAGGGGGAGAAGTGGCAGAGGGCGAATTCCAGAGGGGAAGTGCACGAGAGGTAAGTGCAGAAGGGAAAGTGCAGAGGGAAAGATGCAAAGGGACAGGAGAAGATGCAGAGAAAGGAAAGTGACGAGTGCGCGATGGGGGAACAGTGATGGAGGGGAAAGTGTGGAGGGGAAAGTGTGGTGGGAAAGTGCAGAGGGAAGATGTTGCAGAGGAGGGATAAGTGCAGAGAGGAAGTGCAGTGGGAAAGGATGCAGAGAAGGAAGTGCAGAGGGGAAGAGTGCAGACGGGGATGTGCAGAGGGGGAAAATGCAGAGGGGGCAAGTGCAGAGAAGGGGAAAAATGCCGAGAGGGAAGCAGCCGAGGAAAGTGCAGAGGGAATTGGCACAGAGGGGGAATCCAGAGGAAGTGAGGAGGGTAAGTGTGTAGAAGGGAAAAGTGCAGAGGGAAGTGCAGAGAGACGAAGTGCAGGGGGGAGATGCAGGGGAATGCAGAGTTGGGAATTGCAGCGGGAGATTCCAGGGGACGGCCGGAGGGTACCGTGCGAGGGAAGTGCAGAGGGGAAGTGGAGAGGGGAAGTGCAGAGGGGGAAGTGCAGAGGGGAAGTGCAGAGGGGAAGTGCAGGGGGGAAGTGGAGAGGGGAAGTGCAGAGGGGACATGCAGAGAGGGAAAGTGCAGAAGGGAAAGTGCAGAGGGGAAGTGCAGAGGGGAAGTGCAGAGGGGGAAGTGCAGAGGGGAAGTGCAGAGGAGAAGTCCAGAGGGGAAGTGCAGAGGGGAAGTTTAGAAGGAGAAATTCAGATGGGATTTTCAGAGGGGAAGTGCAGGGGGGAAGTGCAGAGGGGAAGTACAGAGGGGAAGTGCAGAGGGGAAGTTCAGAGGGAGAAGTTCAGAGGGGAAGTTCAGAGGGGAAGTTCAGAGGGGGAAGTGCAGAGGGAAGTGCAGAGGGGAAAGTGCAGAGGGGATGTGCAGAGGGTAAGTGAAGAGGGAAAGTGCAGAGGGGAAGTGCAGAGGAGGAAGCGCAGAGGGGGAAGCGCAGAGTAGAAGTGCAGAGTGGAAGTACAGAGAGGAAGTGTGGAGAGGAAGTGCAGAGGGGAAGCGCGGAAGGGTAAGCGCAGAGGGGAAGTGCACAGGGGGAATTGCAGAGGAGAAAGTAACTTCTATTTAGCCCTAGCATACTCCAAGGGGCTCAGAAAATGTCTGTTGAGCAGTGACTCCGAGATCTGAATCCAGGAGGCTAAATATGGGTGGCTGCCCTGGTAGATGGAAAGTGTGCAGTGCTGTCCTGGGCCCCAGGTATTCACTGACCTTCCTGACTCTGTGAGCCTCTGAAGGAACTTTGGAATTTCAGTGACAGCACCCACCATCTTGAATGGATTTGACCTGGTCACTATAAGATCCCAGGGCAGTGTAACAGGGCTCATGCTATATTCTGCTTCTCACATCAATTTGTCTGGATTGGAATAACCATGGAAACACACCTTTGGATGTGCCTATGAGGGTGTTTCCCCCAAAGATTAACTGAGCAGAGAAGACCCACCCTGAATGTGGGTGGCACTATCCCACGGGTGGGGTCCAGGATTGAGTAAAAAGGAGAAAGTGGGGCTGGGGAGGTAGTTCAGTTGGTGAAGTGCTTGCCCAGTGTGCTAGATAGCTTCGCTGTCAACTTGACATGCCTGGGAAGAGGGAACCTCATCTGGGGAACATCCCCTGTCATATTGGCCTGTGGGCATGTGTGTGAAACATTTTCTTGATTGTCAAGTGATGTGGAGGGTCAGCCTACTGTAGTGGTGCAGGCAGTCCTGGGTTGTATAAGAAAGCAGGTGAGCACAGGCCAGGGAGGAAGCTAGTAAGCAGTGTTCCTCTGTGGTCTGTTCCTGCCTTCAGGTTCTTGCCCTGCACTTGAGAGGCAGAGACAAGTGGATCTTTCTGAGATCAAGGCCAGCCTGGTCTACAGAAGGAGTTCCAGGCCAGGGGAGGCTATAAGGAGACCCTGTCTCAAAACAAAACAAAAAATAAAAGTATTCAATGTCTGCAATATCTTCTTGATTACCTTTAGCCTTGCTAAATGCTCGGGATGAGTGGAAGACTTCAGACCTCCATGTTCCTCTCTTTCCTCATCTGTAAAAGCCTTGCTTTCCTACAGCAAGAACAGGAAGAAGTACTTGGTAAACTGTTGGAGTGAAAAGGATGCTTCTCAGTACAAGGCTGTTGCCAGGAATGAATGCCTGGCTGGTGAGAGCCTACCAACTTCCCACCTCAATCTTGTTCAGCAGTCAACTGGTAGTTCTGGAGAACAGGGCTGTAGCTGCCTAAGGATGAGGAAGGCATAGCTGAGGCTTCTTTGAGGACTGTTCAGGTGATGGACTGTCCTTTTGTAGTTTGGGACCTTATCATGGGGAGACCCTTCTGGGCTGATAGACTATCCCTGTTCTTTCCTCATTGAATCCAAATGGTGGAGGAGGTGGAAGGTGGAAGTTCACCCCCATTTTTCATTGTCATGAGAGCCCAGGACACTGGCTGCATAGAGACCTATTCTGCCTTGTTCACTGCTCGAGACCCAGTGCCTGGCCTGGCCCTGGGCTGCCCTCAGGGAGCACCATGCTGAGGGGGTGAACATTGTTTCAAATGCAGGCTCTGTTCTTGGAATCTAACTGCCCTCACTGTGACAGTTTAGTTTTTAGTGTTTTTTTTTTTTTTTTTTTTTTAGCTTGCTATTTGTGTTTTTTTCTTGAATTATATTTATTTATTATTTATTTTTAATCACCTTTATTATTATTATTATTTTTTGAAGCAGGGTCTCTGTGTAGCCCCAGCTGGTGGCCTGGAACTCGCTATGTAGACTAAGCTGGCCTTGAAGTCACAGAGATTCACCTGCCTCTGCCTCTTGAGTGCTGGGATCAAAGGTGTGCACTACCATGCCTGGCTACCACCTTCATTTTTAAATTTTTTTAACTTCCCAGACTATGATTTTTATCTCTAGTATTTCAATGAGGCTCTGTAGGGACCAGGTGAAGGTACACTGGGGCTGTAGAATAGTAGAAAAATGATGGAAAACCTCTTAGTGCCTGGTAATGAGAAAGGTTCAATGTCAAGGCCTGTGTGCCTAGAACCACATGTGGAGTCAAGACCACAGCTGGTCATCAAGGGAGGTGAGAAGTTCATTCTTGACAATAAGTTCTCCCAGGACCAGAATCTGCAAATGACAGAAGCTTCCCTTGTCCCCAGCATAAGTCTAACACAGAGACAAAGCCACTGCCATACATAACCTGAACCTCAAGGGAGGGAGGTTTTAGGGAATGAAGCCACTCAGAGAAGGCTGAAACTGCTGCTCGACAATGGGAACTCCTCCATCCTTCAATCTTTTCCACCACCAGAGGAATGTGTTGCTATGGTTCACAGTTGGGGACTATAGCCACAGACTGATAAGAGGAGACCACAGCTCCAGCTCACAGGAGGGGACCACAGCTCTGGCTCTTGGGAAGGAATAAACCACAGCTCCAGGTTCATGGGACCATAGATCCAGCTCATGGGAGGGGACCACGTCTCTAGGCTTACCAGAGATGGCCACATCTGCAGGTCCACAGGAGATGACCAGAGTTCCAGGCTCACGGGAAAGGTTATAATTTTTAATTGTTCCTACCATTTTCCTCTCTTCATCACTCTGCATGATTACACTTTTGGCTTCTTTGCAGTAGAGGCAACAGTTACTTGCTGGTTTGAATTTCTTTCTAGAGGAAATTAATACTGGAGAAAATAACATTTTGCTTTTGCTCAAGGAAAGAGATGGATCAAGAGCTTTCTTTTTCATGGTCAAGGACCTGGTTGGCTCTTTGGGCGTCTGCTGTTTTCATATTTTTCTCATGGTCAGGAAAAACAAGTGAAGAGAAATCTTCTTACTGGAGACTTCCAAGTCCTCTGATTGAAACACGAAGGTCATTTTCTGCTTGAGCTCCACCTTCACCGCACCTGGCTGGGCCGCTGCCATCTCGGCTCCCCAAGTATTTTATTTCTCACCTGCCAAACCCTGAGTTTAGAATTTTGAGATCAATATAGAGGCACCCAAGGTCAGGAAAATGTTCATCCTGTGTGATAAGGTTCCTCTTATAGTCCAGCACACGCACTCAGCCTCTTGGGAGCCAGCACGCCCTGGGACATTCCAGTTTTCGCCATCTGGATCTCCTTTATTTATTTTTGAGGTGTCTCATTATGTGGTCCAGCGGACCTGCAACTCACTATGTAGACCAGGCTGGCTCAAGGTCTCTCATTTGTGTTTTGATCCAACCTCAGCGGGGTCCACTTTACAGTCGATAATTTTAGCTAATGTTAATGTCAGTGCTGTGAAACTGGAGGCTATGAAGGGAGGAAGAAAATGCCTGAATAGGTTATCTGTGAACGCATGAACATTTCAATGTGCACTTGGCTTTGCTGTGTTACATTTGGAATTAAGCATTTCCTTTATCAATCTCTGCTTGGTGGCATTTCCGTCCTTCTCGGGCTGGGTCACCGATTTTCTTTTTTACACGTTCTCTGCTTCCATGTTTTCTCTGGTCTGCTTTATGACAACGGACTCATAAGATAAAGAGAACTTAGGGAAGAAGAACCCAGGACTCAGGAGTATCCTGCAGGTGGCAGCAGCTGCCGGGACCATGTGATGAGAATCTGTTCATGTATCCTGAAATGTTCCATGGAAGAGAATCACAGGCCCACGACTGTGCTCAAAATAGACCCAGCCCTGTGCCCTGGGGACCCCGCGTCTCCTTGTTTCACATCACTAGTTGCTCAGTGCACAGCCTCATTCCTGAAGGGTGGGCTCAGGAGGACTCAGGTGTCACAAAAGTCATTGAGTGCTGCTGTTCCTCAGCTGCATGCAGAGACCTAAAATATAATACCGAGGGATTTTATTTTTAATTATGGGAATTTTTGAAATATATAAAAGTAGAGACCTTGCATGACAAGCCCCGTGTTCCTGTTCCCACAGTCGGCAGAGTTTGCCTATGGTCTCAAGCTGTGGCTTCTTTAAAGTTCATTAATAGAGCTGGGCGTGGTGGCGCACGCCTTTAATCCTAGCACTTGGGAGGCAGAGGCAGGCAGGATCTTTGTGAGTTCAAGGCCAGCCTGGTCTACAGAGTCTGAGTTCATAAGCTGTGGCTACAGGGAGGACCCTGTCTCGAAAAGACAAAAAAAAAAAAAAAAAAAAAAAAAAAGTTCATTAATAGATACTGCCATGCGTATCTCTTTATTTATTCTTAATTAAAAATTTCATGTATTTATTAATGTGTGTGTGTGTGAGGATACATGTGGAGGTCAGAGGACAGCCTGCAGGAGTCAGTTCTCTCCTTCCGCTTTTGTTCCAGAAATCAATGTCAGGTCATCAGCTCAGTGGTGAGAGTGATTTACCCACTGAGCCACCTTGCCAGTCCATATGTGTATGCATTTAATGTCTAAAATTTAATAATGATTTCTTAACTTCATATATCTTGTCAATAGTAAAAGTTCTCCTTTGATTCATAATTTTTTTTTCCCCTTTCCATTTTCATGTGTGTGTGTTTGCATGTTTTCATGTGTGTGTACACACTTGTATGGGAGGGTTTGGGTACATGCATGTGGAGGCCTGAAGTCAGGAATCATTCTTGACCACTGTTCCACCTGAAGCATGGTCTCTCATTCAAACCCAGAACTCACACTGAGATGGTTAGACTCACGGGCCATCCAAGGGTTCTCGTCTCCACCTTCTGAAGCTGGAATCACAGGCAGGCTGCCATGCCCACATGAATTTGTACTCCTCATGCTTGGCATGGCCAGGACTTTAACCACTGAGCCATCTCCTGAGCCCCCATTTTTCTATTTTATAATTTCTAAATCAGGTCCTGTGGTGGTTGGAATGAGTGTCCCCCATAGGCTCTAGGTATTCAGACGTTCGTCTCCAGTTGGTGGAGCTGTTTTTGGAGGTCTTGGGGTGTGTGGCCGAGCTGGAGGAAGTGTGTCACTGGGGACAGGCTTAGTGTGTTTTAACAAGCCTCGTGGTCTACAGTCGCCCTCTCTCTGTTTCCTGTGCTCTTTGCGAGATGTGACCCTCGGCCTGCTGCTCCAGCTCCAGCCGCCACGCCTCCCACCACAGTGGACTCTAATTCCCTGGAACTGTCCATCATAAGCTCAAATAAACTCTTCCTTTTATAAGTTCCTTGGTCATGGTGTTTTATCATAGCAACAGGAAAGTGACTAATACAGGTCCATACACTTGCAATTCATTAATGTTTATCTTCATATTTATAGAAGATACTTTTAATGTTGAGATTATTTCAGAGTTGGAGGAAAGCTACAAAATAGCATGAAGAACTCCCATGTGCCCTTCTCTCAGACTCCCTAGTGGCTAATACATTGTTTGTACTAATAACTCTCTTCTGTATTACTTTTTTTACATTACTTTAAGAGTAAGATAATATGAGCAAAGGACCCGCCTCCAGGATGGATCAGAGAGTAAAGGACCCATCTCCAGGATGGATCAGAGAGCAAAGAACCCACCTCCAGGAAGGATCAGAGAGCAAAGGATCCACCTCCAGGATGGATCAGAGAGTAAAGCACCTGCCTCCAGGATGGATCAGAGAGCAAAGGACCCACCTCCAGGATGGATCAGAGAGTAAAGGACAGGGCTCCAGGATGGATCAGAGAGCAAAGGACCCACCTCCAGGAAGGATCAGAGAGTAAAGGACAGGGCTCCAGGATGGCTGGAGAGTAAAGGACCCACCTCCAGGAAGGATCAGAGAGTAAAGGACAGGGCTCCAGGATGGCTGGAGAGTAAAGGACATGCCTATGTCCTGGGTTACCTCCGGAGAGATCTCGTTGTGAGAGTTCTCTATGGGACTGATAGCGTTTGGTGGGGATTTCTTGTTTGCTTTTCCCATGTTGTTGATTTTTCTTTGTGCTTTTGGCATGTGGATTTGATTCCTTTTGTTTTTGATCTGACGTGAAATTCAAGTGTTTCTTCTTGCCAAAAAAAAAAAAAGTAAGATAATACTAATTCTTTTCCCTTTAGACAAGTGCTCACTATGTAGCCCAAGTTGGCCTTGACTTTACAATCCTCCTACCTCAGCTTCCTGAAAGTTGGGATTATAAGCCTGAGCCAATTCGAGGGCCTCCAGTTAATCATTTTCCATGTCTGTATATATTCTGTAAAGCGGGGACGTACTCTCCCTATCTACATTCTAAAGCAGGGTACAGTAGTGCTGTTAATCCACAGGGCACACTTAGACCTCACCATCTGCTCCAGTGGCCTGTAGAAGCACAAGCTCCCATGCATTTGGTCATTGCTAATTTAATTTCAAGTGGATCCTTTGTCCTCCCTGTCATTCATGGTTTTGACCTTTGTGGTAAGTATGAGGCAGCTGGGGTGCAGGTGCCTCTTTCAGGGACTGCTGGCTGTCTCCTTGGTTTAGATTCAGGTTCTGCATTTTTGGCAGGAACATTGCAATACACAATGCCAGATCTTTCACTGTGTCAGGAGGCACATAATGTCGCTTTGCTCTATTATTAGCATGTGACTTTTATCACTTAGTGAAGATGGTACTTGCCAGATTTCTCCACTGCAGACTTAATGAATTCTGTGATTAGTAAAACCAAGTAGTGTTTTTATAGGAAGACATATTGAGACTATGTAACTTCAGTTTCCTGGCAAGCCTTTGTCCTCTGGCATTAGGGTTCTTTGATGATTTATGCCCCTATCAGCTATGGCTTTGGTGACTGCTGGTTGGTGATTTTCCAATAACATTTACAATAACATTCAACATTTATCAGTAGGCAGTGTACTGTGTCCTTTTCCATTTGTGGACTTCTAGTGTATCATTCACTTTGATGTACAAACTGCTCACCCTTACTTGGAGAAACCTTATCAATATCTTGTTGATATCCTTCTCAGAGTACTGGCTGCTCTTGCAGAGGATCTGAGTTTGAATCTCAGCACCTACATGTGGCTAACAACTGTCCATAACCCCAGTTCCAGGGGATCCGATGCCTTCTTCTGACCTCCATAGGCCTTTTGTGACACAGGTGCATTTACATACATGGAGGCAATACACTCATACCCATAAAGTAAAAAAAATAAAAATAAAAAAGAACAGGTCTTTATCCTAATGAGACAGAGAAAACCAGTTGAAGGGAAGGGCTGGGGTGGAGTCAGTGGCAGAGCACAGCCAGGCTTCGAACAAAGCAGAGAAACGCAGTGTAGACAGGTATTGTCTGGAGCTGAGAGTCAGGGAGAGCACAGAGAGGTAAAGGAAGAGGCTGTGGGTCTACACGCACCGTGGCCTGGTGCAGGTCTAAGCAGGGCAGCTGAGCAGTCAGTGGATCTGAGAGACAGGAGAAGCATGGTGGACAGAACTTGAACTCTGCTTGGCGAAGCCCAGGGCTATCCTAACCCATGTTACCACCCAGAACCATACAGGCCTGGACAGACATTTGGTCTCTTCTTGTTGCACTGGCAGACAGTATCCTGTTCCTTCCTTTCTGCTTGGTGAGACACTGTCCTCAAAATTGCAGAGTTGAAGCATTTGTCTGGCATTCCATGACAAGCGTTCTACTGGATCTTAGGAAGCACTTTAGATATTAACAGGCTGTGCATAGTACTCTGACATTTTAGTGGAACCACACAAGTGGGTCTGATGGATTCCAGTAAGTGGGGTCGGGAGAACTTTGGATGGGGGTGTCGAGCTGACATCACTGTGGTGAGTAGTGTAAGGCCTCCTGGGTCCATTCTACTGATTGCATGACACTTGTACATGAATTCACTCAGCCAGCACATCATTTTGGAGCTGCCCCCCTGCCCCCGTGTTAGATCCAGAAGGGAAAAGACAGGCCAGGGCTGTGTCTCATAGAACTTGGGTATTAGCTTCCAAATGGTGGATATAGACTGTATTAGTCAGTGTTCTCTCCAGGACAGAACCAATTATATATATGAGTATAGAATTAATTAGATATATATTTAAATATATATATTTAAAATCCTAGTCCTAGTTCAGCCGTTAGAGGACTTCCACAGTGGCTGTCTTACACTGAAAAAGCCCATACTCTGGTAATTTCTCCATCTACAAGGGTAGGTGCCTTAGCAATACAAACCTGGCATTAAAAACCTGAAGGATTCCTGGTCCCTAGTCAATGATGGAAGTCTGGAAATGCTGGTTCAGTGAAGGAGTCAGTAGCAGCAGCAGCAACAGGTAAATCTGCTCAGGTGTAAGAGGGAAGGCCAAACCAGTCAAAGGTGAATATTCCTTGTGCAGTGCCTTCCTCACCTGGACTACTACCAGGTGCCACCCACATTTGTCTCCCAATGTCAGGAAAGTTCTTCACTTGAGCACCCGACTCATGTGATTGTAATTTGTGGCAAGTTTACATTAAAGCCAACTATCATACAGACTAAGACCAAGTAAGCAAAACACTCTTTCTGGACAGGTACCTCAGTATTCTCCATTAAAAGATGCCGACGCTGGTGGTCCCCCAAACATACCTGTTAGCTTTCTCATCCCTGGAGGGTAATAACTTAAGGAGGAGTTTGTTTGGCTCATGGTTTTGGAGGGTTTAGCCTCGGGGTCATTTGGTCCCATGACCACCATGTTGGTGAGGATGAGAGTAGCTCACAGGAAGCAGAGAAAGGGGAATGAATGTCAGCACCTGGCTGGCGCTCTCCTCCCCATCTGGGCCCAGCCTGTGGATAGTGCTGCCCACATGCAGGGTGGGAGTCCTCAGTTCATGCTTTCCAGACACCCCTCATAGACACCCACAGTTCATGCTTTTCAGAAGCCCCTCATAGACACCCACTGTGGTGGTTTGCTTGAGTGTCCCCCATAGGCTGTAAGTATTCAGACATTTGTCTCCAGTTGGTGGCGCTGTTTTTGGAGGTCTTAGAAAGTGTGGCCATGCTGGAGGAAGTGTGTCACTGGGGGCAGGCTTAGTGAGTTTTAACAAGCCTCTGCGGTCTACAGTTGCCCTCTCTGTTTCCTGTGCTCTTTGCGTGATGTGACCCTTGGTTTGCTGCTCTGGATCCAGCCGCCACGCCTCCCGCCACAATGGACTCTAATTCCCTGGAACCGCCAATCGTAAGCTCAAATAAACTCTTCCTTTTATAAGTTCCTTGGTCATGGTGCTTTATCACAGCAACAGAAAAGTGACTAATATACCCACAGAGCTGGGCCTCACCTGTCCCCCACATAGTATAAACCCAGGCTAGTTGACAGTGAAGACAAGCTATCACATAACCTCATTCCAGCTCTGGCTTTAGGGTGACAGTTCTACAGGCCTGGTGTGACCTTTGTCTTTTCCTGGCCTTTTTCCCTTTCCTGGCTGTAAAATGGGGCTGGTTCCCTCTTACAGGTTCCTTCCACATGGAATCTGCATGATGACTATTTGCTCAACCACTGTCTGCTTTGCCCATTTTGTGGGCTTCTTGGGGATCAAGAGTCTGTGACAGTTTCTATGGAAGGTGAGGATAGCACAGATGGAAGTTCCACTGGTAAAAATATAGTCACTGTCTATCATACTCTGGGTACAAATTTTACATTGTGAATTTTTTTGGGGGTGGGTCTTTTTGAGACAGGGTCTCCCTGTAGCCCCAGCTGTCCAGGAACTCTCTGTAGACCAGGTTGGCCTTGAACTCATAGAGATCCACCTGCCTTTGCCTCCCAAGTGCTAGGATTAAAGGCAGATGCCACTACGCCCAGCACGTGAATTTTTTTTTTTTTGACAGAGTCTTCCTAGTCCCAGCCCTCCTGGAATACACTGTGTAGATCAGATCAGCCTCAATCTCACATATGTCCACCTGCCTCTGCCTCCTGAGTGCTGGAATTAAAGGCACTGGGGTTACCTTGTGAATTTTAGTAATAGGAGACTGCCTTACAAACTTCCTTTTTAATTTTCAGTTTAAAAAATATATTGGAGATGTCCTTGTAACAGGAGCCCTCATTTAGCATTTCCCAAGAGAAACTTCAATGGCAAAAATGAGGCCAGAAGCAAAATCAAATGGTGTCAGGCCTCACGGTGACAGTCTCCTCTGAAAGCAGCATGCAGTTGCTGCTTCTGTCCACCACACGGCAGCTGGTGCCGGGTGTCTGCCGAATGTTGCCATTCAAGCAGCACTGATGGCTTTGGGGACCGTAAGTGCAGGCTTGGGGGGCAAAGCTGGTCAGCTGGTGGCTCTGTCCCATGAGAGCTGCACAGACCTGCCCAGGTGTCTGCTCCAGCCTCTACACGTGGAACAGGGGAGAACATTCCTACCCTTCTTTCACTTCCTATGTGATTATTCCACATGGAATTCTGCAGTCAGACCAAAGTGAGCCAAATGAAGGTGCTGAGCTGCCCCACTTCCACCTGGAAGGTTCCTAGTGCTTCCCTGCAGCAGAAGAGAGATGGGCTGCAGATACCACCTGTGCCCCCTGTCTCCTGAACAACTGGCTTCATGACTTTCCCTGCTTCAAAATTATCTTTTTATTATTATTTATTGTGTGGTACCATGGCATGTCTACCACGGTTCTGAGGATCAAAGTCAGATTACTGGGCTTGCTCTACAAGTGCTTTTAGCATGTGAGCCATGTCTAAGGTTCATTCCCTGTTTGTTTTTATTATTAAATTATTTAATTTTATGTGTACAAGTGTTTAGATTGTGGTATGTTTATTGGTTTATGTGTAGTGCCTGCGAAGGCCAGAAGAGAATGACAGAGCTACGGCTGCCATGAGGGTCCTAGGAGTTGAATCTGGGTCCTCTGGAAGAACAACACGTACTGTTATCCTCTCCAGCCCCTGCTCCGGGTTTTTTTTATAGCCCTTGTGTCAGGATGCATAGCTATACCTGTCAGTACTTAGCCAAGGGCACACAACTAGTCCTGGATGTTTGGAGTAGGAAAAAAAGACACACACACACACACCATTCACATACTATACATTTATAGCACACACCATACACACACCAAAGGCACCATGCACACAGCACAGCACATGCCCAGCACATGGCTCTCCCACCCAGTAGAAGGGTCTTGGGTAACTCACAGAAGTCCTGGGGAGGTCACAGAGGGCAGGTGAGAACTGGAGCCTACCTGGGCAGCCAGATTCATGACCAGTCACATCACAGAACTATTCTGGGGACAACACTGCCACCTGCTACCACTGCTGCACCTGATAGCCAGCTGCTACTGCTGCCATCTCTGCCAGGAGTGGAGGGAATTCATATCCTGGGTTTTGGTTTGTGCTTTGTTTTTCCAGTGCTAGGGGATTGGGAGTGGACCCAGGATGTGGTGCATGCTGGGAAAGCGTTCTACCTCTTAGTTATGTCCCTAACATTTTCCCAGTCATTTACATAGAAACTTTTTTTTTTGGTCTTTTTGAGACAGGATCTCCCTGTGGCCCCAGCAGTCCTGGAACTGACTATATAGACCAGTCTAGCCTTGATCTCACAGAGATCTCCCTGCCTCTGCCTCCCAAGCTCCCAAGTGCTGGGATTAAAGGTGTGCTCCACCATGCCCAGCTTACATAGAAACTTTTAAGGAAGGATAAAATATAGAGAGAAAGATGGACAAATTAGGGTACAGCTCAGTGAATGTTCTCCAGTTCACAGTCCTGGAGAATTGCAGCATATGGGACATGTGCACACATGCCTACTAAAGATGTGTGAGTTGGTCACTTGTGGGATATAAGCACCTTCACTGGCAGCTGATGAAAACGACCATGTTTTCACATGGCCTTAGCTCTCTGGGAATCCATTTTTGTGACATGCCTGCTTATGTCTTTTGCCTTCTTTTCTTTCTTTTCATCAGGATCTCACTCTGTAGCCCAGGCTGGGCTGGAACTCGTTGTGTAGCCTAGGCTGCCCTTGGCCTCTGTATTAGTCACTTTTCTGTTGCTGTGATAAAACACCATGACCAAGGAACTTATAAAAGGAAGAGTTTATTTGAGCTTATGATTGACAGTTCCAGGGAATCAGATTCCATTGTGGCAGGAGGCATGGCGGCTGGAGCTGGAGCAGCAAGCCGAGGGTCACATCTCGCAATGAGCACAGGAAGCAGAGAGAGAGCGACTGGAGACAGCAAGGCTTGTTAAACTCACTAAGCCTGTCTCCAGTGACATACTTCCTGTAGCACGGCCACACCTTCTAAGACCTCTAAGAACAGTGCCACCAACTGGAGACAAAATGTCTGAATACTTAAAGCCTATGGGAGACACTCATTCAAACCACCACATTCCACTCCCTGGCCCCCATAGGCTCCTGACCATATAAAATGCAAAATGCATTTAGTCCAACCTTAAAAGTCCCCATAGTCTTTACCAGTTTCAATGCCATTTAAAAGTCTACAGTCCAAAGTCTCTTCTGAGACTCAGGCCAATCTCCTAAACTGTAAGCTCCTGTAAAATCAAAAAACAAATTACATACTCCCAATGTACAGTGGAACCGAATACACATTCCCATTCCAAAAGGGAGGAATAGAGGCATACTGACGAAATACTGGACCGAAAACCTGCAGGGCAAATACCAAGCCCAGTAGCTCCATGTGCGACTTCTGGGACTTGACTTCCAAAGGGCTTGGATGGCTCAGCTCTTCCAGCTTTGCTTGCAATGTACATCTCTTTCTTAAGCTGGTACCACTCCCTGTATGCAGCTCTCCTTGGCAAATATCTCACAGGTCTGGCATCTCGAATGTCTTCTTGGGGTCTCTGCTGCCAACCAGGCTTCACATTCACAGCTTCACACAATGGCCTATCAGGGCCTTCTTTATCCAGGGACACCCCTGCTGCACTCTGCCTGACCTTGGCAGCTCTCTGAAACCATGGAAGAAGAACTGAAGACCCCTTCACTCTTGCAAACTTCATTTCTCTAAAGCCAGCACCACGTGAATGAAACTGGCTGCAAGTTTGGGATGGACCCTGGCCTATTTCAACCATATTTGCAGCTTTTCTCTGCCTTGAACTTGGAGCAGAAAACCCTTTCAGTATTTTCCTTTCAAAAGTTTGAGGATTAGCTGGGTGTGGTCTTGCCCTGAAGGTACTATTTCTGTTGTTTACTTGTAAATCTCGAGGCCCTTCCTTAATCACTTTAATCTCAATTTTCTCCACCTTGTTCCATTTACAATACGCCTTAGGCCTCTCCTTAATCACCTTTAACAATCTCCACTCCACCCCATCCCTCCCCTATTCAAAAGGAACACTCTCCTTCTCATTGCCGCTTCGGCCACCACCCTTTCCACAATGCCTTTCCTCACGTGCGTTTTCAGATCCAAACTGTCATTCTGCATTTCCTTCTCTGGGCCCCATTTTGCTCTTTTTCCACTGTAGATCTCGTACAATATTCACCATTCAATCAGCCATGCCACCATTGCTACATCAGGCTGTCTTGAAATTCCCTGCAAAGACATAGTACTCGTGCTTTTTTTTTCTTTCTTTTTTTTTTTTGCACCAGTTCCTGGAGGTACTGCAACTACCAGGATCATGGTGGAGTGGATGAGAGCAAGCTCCTATTACAACTCCTATTTCCAAAAATCCATTCAATCCATCAATATGCATATGTCACTTGGACTAGAGAGAAAATCAGATATCTAAACTTGAAAAGAACAGGATACTCACCTTGACTTAGCCAAAGCCAGAACGCGAGTAGTCCATTGCTTTCTCACTTAGCATCACGGCAAGCATTTGGGCTGTGGGCAAAACTGCTGCCAGACTCCTTTACTCAAAACCTATCCCAGTTGCTCGCCAAGTCTTTATTTTCCTCCTGGAACCTACCCATCTCTCTCTCTGCCAGAACTGCTTTCTCCAGGCTCGTCTACTAGAATGGCCCCTCTATTGTCACTTATTCTGTGTGCTGTGATAAAGCACCATGACCAAGGAAATTATAAAATGGAAGAGTTTAATTTGTAGCTGACGATTGGCGGTTTCCAGGAATAGAGTCCATTGTGGCAGGAAGGTGGCGGGGCGGCGGATCTGGAGAGAACTGAGAGTCTATCTCAGGCGAAGGATGCAGGGAGGGCGATGAACAGAGGAGGGCCTAACAAGGCCACAAAGTCCTTGTTAAACTCATCTAAGCCTGCCCTTCAAGATGTACACTTCCCCCAGATCGGCCACACCTTCTAAGACCCTCAAAACAGGACCAACTGGAGAGCAAAGTAGTCTGAATACTTAAAGCCAGAGAGCACCTCATCAAACCACACTAGCCACTTAACTCTGCTTACAGTAGTAAACAGCCTTTCTAGCCCAAAGTTCCAAAGTCTTCCAGATTTCTCCAAACATCCACATGGTCAGGTTCTTCACAGCCAACAGCCCACTCTCTGGTACCAAATAACTGTATTAGTCACTTTTCTGTTGCTGTGATAAAACACCATGACCAAGGAACTTATAAAAGGAAGAGTTTATTTGAGCTTATGATTGATGGTTCCAGGGAAACAGAGTCCATTGTGGCGGGAGGCATGGCGGCCGGAGCTGGAGCAGCAAGCCGAGGGTCACATCTCGCAATGAACACCCGAAGCAGAGAGAGCGACTGGAGACAGCAAGGCTTGTTAAACTCACTAAGCCTGCCCCCAGTGACATATTTCCTCTAGCATGGCCACACCTTCTAAGACCTCCAAGAACAGTACCACCAACTGGAGACAAAATGTCTGAATACTTAAAGCCTATGGGGGAAACTCATTCAAACCACCACAGCCTCCCAGCAATACTTCCACCTTGGCCTCCCAACTCCTGGGATGGTAGGCGCAAGCTGCTATGTCCAGCATCTGCCCATTTTTATTGTATTCTTCTTTTATTTATTTTTTATTTTTTAAAATTTATTTATTTATTTATTTATTTATTTATTTATTTATTTATTTATATGAATGTACTGTCTGCATGCAGGTCTGTGTACCCGCATCATGCAATGCCTCAGAGGTCAGAAGAGGGTGTCGGATTCCCCTGGAACTGGAGTTCTCCTGGAATTCGAGTTACAGACTGTTCTCAGCCACCATGGGTGCTGGGGATTGATCCCGGGTCCTCTGCAAGAGTGGTCGGCACTCTTAACCACTAGGCAATCTTTCCAGCCCCTTTTATTGTAGTCATAAAACTTATCATCATCATCATCGGCATGGTGGCGCATGCCTTTAATCCTAGCACTTGGGAGGCAGAGGCAGGTGGATCTTTGTGAGTTCAAGGCCAGCCTGGTCTACAGAGTGTGTTCCAGGACAGCTGGGGCTACAGGGAGACCCTGTCTCAAAAAGACCAAAAACAAAACAAAACAAAACAAAAACTTATCATCATCAGAGAGAGAGAGAGAGAGAGAGAGAGAGAGAGAGAGAGAGCAAGCTTGTGGAGATCAGAGGACATTTTTAGGGACTTGGTTTTCTCCCTTCACCATTGGTCCTGGAGAACTTCGGTCGTCAGGCAGACATGGAAAGTGCCCTTTCCTGCTGGACTGTCTTTCTGGCCCTGACTTTTGCCCACTTTTAAGTGGAGTTGTTTTCTAGTGCAGTGGTTCCTCAAAAATTAAAAATGAAATGACCATATATGATACCAATTTTGGATTCTTACCCCAAAAGAATTGACGTTAGGATCTCAAAAACATATTATCAGTCCATTATTCACAATAGCTAAAATATAGAAACAACTTGTATTCATCAAAAGATGAAAGGTTAAAAAATAGGGCATGAATGTATGATGGACTGTTATTCAGTCTTAACAAGGAAGGGAGTCCTACT
Source organism: Rhizomys pruinosus (assembly GCA_009823505.1). Taxonomy (NCBI): domain Eukaryota; kingdom Metazoa; phylum Chordata; class Mammalia; order Rodentia; family Spalacidae; genus Rhizomys; species Rhizomys pruinosus. The sequence goes on from VZQC01005031.1 coordinate 1,572,413, forward strand.
ACTTGTGATAACCATAGATAAACCTGGAGTGAAATAAGCCTGTCTCAGGAAAACATATACTGCATAATCCCACTTACATAAGGTGTCTAAAATAGTTAAACTCATAGAAACAAAGAATAGAACTTTAGCTGCCAGTCATTAATCAACTTTTATAAGATTTCAGTCATGCAAGGTTGGAGAGATGACTCAGCATTACAGCTTGTGCTGCTCTTACAGAGGACCTGAGTTCAATTCCCTGCACAACCATGTTGGGCAGCTCACATTCCCCTGTAACTCCACCACCAGGGGATCTGATGCTCTCTTTTGGCTTCTATGGGCACTGTGATAACCACATATAGACACATATATACACATGATTAAAAATAAAAGTATTGGGGCTGGAGAGATGGCACAGCAGTTAAGAGCGCCAACTGGTCTTGCAGAGGACCAGGGTTTGATTCCTAGCACCAATATGGTGGCTAAGAAATGTCTTTAAGCTGAACATGGTGGTGTGTGCCTTTAATCTCAGCACTCGGGAGGCAGAGGCAGGAGGATCTCTTTGAGTTCAAGGCCATCCTGATCTACAGAGTGAGTTCCAGGACAGCTGGGACTGCAGGGAGACCCTGTCTCAAAATAAATAAATAAATAAATATTACAAATTTAAAAATCAAAGGTAAAATGATTTTTTAAAAAGGTGTCGGGGCTGGAGAGATGGCCTAGCGGTTAAGAGCGCCGACCGCTCTTACAGAGGACCCGGGTTCGATCCCCAGCACCCACATGGCGGCTGAGAACTGTCTGAAACTCCAATTCCAGGAGAACTCCAGTTCCAGGGGAATCCGACACCTTCTTCTCACCTCTATGGCATTGCACGTCACGGGTGCCCAAACTTGCATGCAGACAGTACATTTATACACATACAAAAAAAAAAAGTGTCCTGTGAGAATGAGTTCCAGTGATCCATTGTACACACTGCCTGTGGATGGTCGGGCTGTGTTGTGCACTTAAATATGCACTGATGAGATCTCCTGAGCCCAGCGGAAGGAAGAGGGGGAGACAGGTAGGAACTGGGTGCCTCAGCGAGCTGATTGTTGATCTTTTGATCCTGCTGTCTTTGGTTTGATTGGCCTTTGTGGCTGTGAGGTTGGAGTTATCCTCCAAGCTGGGATTAAAGGTGTGGTCTTTGGCTTGATTGGATCTTGTGGCTGTGGGGGCGGAGTTATCCTCCCAGCCAGTATTAAAGGTAGGCTTGTGTGACTCGAGATTTGAGCCCAGCGGAAGGTACCCACCCTCCCCAACTGAGATTAGGAAGAAGCATCTGAAGGAGGCAAGCAAAGCAAGCCTTCAACACAGTGAAGAGGCATTTAGGACTCACATTGGAATACAGGCAAGGAGAAGCCCATATGCCAGGATCACGAAGAAGAGACTACACTGGAAAGGGGCAGGATAATCCCGTCGTGCCACAAGCTTTACCAACCCTATGGAAGACTCCTGCAGTGGGGATCCCTCTGGGGATGCCCCAGACACAGACATAGAAAAACAATTTCGGGAAACATACTTAAAGATACAAGATGCATAAAGAACAAAATTAAAGAACTAAGAAAAGAGAATGAGGACTCAAGTAGGACCGACGAGAGAGAGAGACGAGAGCAGAGAGAGAGAGATAGAGAGAGAAAAAAAAAAAAAAAAAAAAAAAAAAAAAAAAAAGAAGTAGAAACACTGAAAAGATCCTATGCTGAAAAAGACAAAAGAAACCAACCAGCGAACAAAAAGAGCTACAAATTAAGAGACCGAGTAAGCTCCAAAGAAGACAGTAGAAAATACTAAAGAAATCAGAAGCAGAAATGAAAAAGGGAAATCAATCACACTCATCCAAGTCAAGAGGAAAGGAGTTGGAAAAAGCCTCAGAAGCAGAATCGGACGAGGCAGAACAAAAAGAATATCAGACCTGGAAGAAAAACACAGAACAGACTAAATATCCTCAAGGCAATAGATTATGAAAAACTTTTTAAAAATACACAAAAGCCTGGAACAACCAGGAGCCTGTGCGGACACTAGAAAAAGGATCAAACCTCCGCATCATAGAACTAGAGGAAGGAGAAGAATCCCAAGAGAAATGGTATTGATCAGATCTTCAACAGAATAATAGATGAAAAACTTCCCCAAACTAAAAAAGGACAAAAAAATACAACTAACAAGAAGCACATAAACTCCAAACAGGCACAAGAAGATTCCAGAAAAGGAGAAATTCATCCACTCCACCATCATAGTTAAAATGCTAGACACCAAAACAAAAACAAAATCTTTAAAGCCACAAGAGGAAAAACAAGTGACCTATAAGCGGAAACCTACAGAATTACAACGGACTTCTCATCACAAACTATGAAGCGAAGAAGAACCATGGAGCAAAAGCCGATCCCAGTTTAAGCGGACAATAGATGCCACCCAGGTTACTATACCCAGCAAAAAATGTCAATCGTAGTGAAGGAGAAATGAAGAAATCTTCCATGACATTAAACAAGATGAAAAAATTCATGTCCGCGATAAAGCCAAACCCTTCAGAGGAATACTTGCAATCCAATTCAAAAGAACAGAAAAGAAAGAGAACCCAACCACCAGGCACCTAGAAAGAGAAAATCAAATAAAAGCCATAACTGCAAGAAGTAGAAACCTAAATCAAAACTGCAGATGGATAATAAAGGCAAAAGGAAACAACAAACCTAGTCAGTCATAACCTTAAGTATTAATGGGCTTATTTCCCCAATCAAAAGGCATAAGACTGGGAGAATGGATTAAAAAAAAAAAAAAAAAAAAAAAAAAATGCTGTCTACAAGAAAACCACCTCAATTTCAAGGACAAGCACCAAT
>VZQC01005031.1:1575408-1603024 GCA_009823505.1 Rhizomys pruinosus
TTCCCTTCCCCTACCCTCCCCTCCCCTCTCCTCCCCCCTCTCCTCCCTTCCCCTTCCCTTCTTTCCATTGTTTTTCTTTTTGTGAGTTGTTTTGTTTTGTTTTGGAGACAGGGCTTTATGTAGGGCAAACTGGCCTGGAGTTTTCTCTGACTCTGAATTCCAGATCTTCCTGTTTTTACCTCCCAAATGCTGGGGTTGCAGGCACATGCCACTCCTTCTGCTTCTTTCCATTTTATTGCTACACATTCTTTGCTGGATGTACTCACTGTGATTATGTTCTTTTGCTGGGAGCCTGTTTTCTGAGCATGCTATTTTTGCATATAGCTCCAGATTAGGAAATGTCTGCAAACATGTTAGTCTCTTCATGCCCTGGTGGTCAGAGATCCAGAACAGCGGACATTGGTTGGTCTTTGGGCATCTGTGGTGTTAGGTGGTATCTCCACCCACAGCTTTGGTGATGCTGGAAGCCAATGAAAGCATCTGCTGAGAGCACAGGGCTCACCCCCGGCCCTCAGCTCCTCCCAGCCTTTCCGGTCTGGTCTTCTGTGTCTCATGCAGCACCTGGTTTTGGAGGCCACACCTGGGTTCTAATGTTCCGACATTGTGCCTGGTTTGGTATCCTGAAGTTTTTGACTCAGATTCCAGTGAAAGAATCTAGAGATCAGATTTCCCAGGTGGCTTAAAGAAGTGTTGATCTGCTTTGGAGCTCACAAATTCCAGGACAGCCTGCACAGCATTGCAAGACACCAGCTCATTTTTTTCTTCTTAAATAATGTTTTGATACTTCAAAATAGCATTTACCTATAGTCTCAAGGCTGCATTGAGTACTTAAATCAGTTCTGATTTTAATGAAAACCAAATAGCTAGCAGTAGCCAGGTACTGTTTATCTCTGTCAGGCTTTCTTACTGCTTCAGTTAATGGTTGAATTTTTAAGATATTTAGTTACTTAAACTGATTGTAAACAATATGTTACTTTAAAAATTTCCTGTGGACTTCAGTTGTATTTTATAACATGAAATGGATCTAATCATTAAAACTGGGAAATTGACATGCTTTAGATTTACTGACATTGTATAAAGGTAAATGTAATAGGCTTACAAGTATTTGTTAAGAACCCATTTCCCAAGAGAAATGAGCTCCTAGCACTGTTAACCATTTCATGTGAGCACCATTCTTCATTATCGATAGTTAATTACATACTGTGATGAAACAATCATGCAGTTCTCCTGAAGTAGTTTCAGTATATTTATTTAAAACACAACTATATCTATAGCCAAAGGAACTTAGAGCCAAATTAATTGTTGCATCCTGTTGGATATTTAGTGTTTAAGGCATATACTTAAGTGTCATCAATCATAGTATTAGTATTTCTCTTTGAAATTTTTCTCAACTCTTACAGTTTCTCACCCACTATCACTTAGAAGCACTGAGTTATATTTAAATCATTTGTATAATAGGTTGTCTTGGGGCTGGAAAGATGGCCTAGTGGTTGAGAGTGCTGACTGCTCTTGCAGAGGACTCGGTTTTTCCCCAAACACCCACGTGGCATCTGAAAACCATCTTTCACTTCAGTTCCAGGGGAATCCGATGCCCTCTTCTGACCTCCGAGGCATTGCATGACATGGGTGCACAAACCTACATGCAGACAGTGCATTCATACACACACACAAAAAGAATGTCTTGGGGCTGGAGAGATGACCTAGCAGTTAAGAGTGCAGACCGCTCTTACAGGGGACCCAGGTTTGATCCCCAGCACCCACATGGTGGCCAAGAACCGTCTGAAACTCCAATTCCAGGAGAACTCCAGTTCCAGGGGAATCCGACACCCTCTTTGACCTCCGCAGCATTTCATGACACGGGTGCACAAACTTGCATGCAGACAGTACATTCATACACATACAGAAATTTAAAAAAAATTAAAAAAAAAGATTGTCTTGAGAATGTTTATCAATCCTCTAGTTTGTTTTGAATTGGCCGTTTATTTTCTCTTTTAAGGAAAGTGAGTTTTTGAGGGTGATACATAAAGGTATCTGTTGCTACGCAGGTTAACACATACCAGTAGTCCAGCACTCAGGAAGTTGAAGTAGGAGAATCATGAATTCAAGGCTAGCCTCAAATACATAGTGAGTTGGAGGAGGCTAGCCTGGGCTACATAAGACCCTTTTAAAAAAGTAACAGAATTGCCAGGCATGGTGGTTCATGCCTTTAATCCCAGCACTCAGGAGGCAGAGGCAAGTGGATCTCTGTGAGACTGAGGACAGCCTGGTCTACACAGTGAGTTGAGTTGCAGGCCAGATGGCGCTACAGGTAATCCCTGTCTCAAAAAGACCAAACCAAACCAAACCAAACCAAACAAACAACAAAACAGACTTGTGGGCTCTAAAAGTTGGGATCATGATAACAGTGTTCTTTTAATGGGTTTTAACATTTTTAAAAATCAGAAAGAAGTGTTGATCTGCTTTCCCCACAGCCTTGCCAGAAACTTTCAGCAGAATCTAACCAACAGATCCTCCCAGTGTACTTGAACCCTATTTCTTTCATCTACCACATGCTTAGACAAGTCACTTGGTCTCTCTGGCTGGCTCCACTCATTGTGAAATTGGCTTAGAACTGAACTGGCCTTGCTGTGCTATTTGTTGATACAGATTATAAAGACAGAAACAATGGTGGAGGCCCTGCTTTTTAATTGGTGGGAATGTGAGGAGCTTGGTGTGTTATTTGGCTTTTGTAGGCTGATGGGTCTTGAGTGCTCTGGTGTTCTGAATTTGACTCACAAATTCAACTTTGACAATTATTACAAGTACCTGAGAGTAACTTGAAAGTGTTAGAAATTAAAAAAGGTGCATATAGGATTGGATCTGTGCAGGCACAAACCCAGATAAAAGACAGACACACCAAGCTTAAGGTCACTCCAGGACATTGTTAGATTATAACAGCGCAAACCCCCGATAAAAGACAGGCATATGAGACTTAGTCACTCTGCGAACATGATTTACTTCAGGAATTGCCAGGGCTGGCTACCTGTCAGCACATGGTGGGGTAGCAACAGCAGTAGCAGCAGCAAGATGGAGACTGAGACACACCCCTTTATAGCCACAGGGCAGGACCTCAGGTACAGGGGAAGAGGTCAGAAGATTGAAAACCTATGGAGGAAATGGACATCTTGTGTCCCTTCAAATTCTGGGAAGCCCAGACCTAACATTCCAGCCTTCTGATTATGATAGGGAATGGGATGTTGTTTTCTCTTCTGTATCTGCTTCAGAGATGAGGGGGGATGAAGTCTTGGGGGAACGGGTGTCAGGCTGGAGGACAAGAATCTGGTCTCCCATCTCGGCTACTCTGGGTGCCTGGTGTTTTTGGTCCAGATCGATAGTGGCCAGTAGTTAGTGAACATTTTCTCTGCAACTGAAAAGACAAGCTGGTTTTGTCTTATATGAGTGTACCAGTGCGTGGACTTCACAGTACCACCAGGGGGCCTAGTGGGTGCATTAGCAATTGGAGGGTCCCTGACTAGGGTCTCCAGAATGAGAGAGGATTTGTACTCTATTCTGAGGAATTAGAAAAGAAAGTTTTAGTACACAGGGCTCCAGAATGTGGGCCAGTTTTAATACCAGGGCTCCAGAGTGAGAGCATAACCATGAAAATATAAAAGGTGGGATTTTTCTAGCATGGCAAAGTAAATCTGTCACCTATCTCTGAGATATTTTCTAATGTGACATGGTATATTTCTAACTTGGTACAGTAGGTCTCTCACCTATCTCTCTGGTAATAAGTTATTTCATTTTCTCTTCTTTTGATTATAGTTTGCTGTTGAGGTATTTAAAACCATACAGTTAGCTCAGATAAATTAGTTTTGGTGTTAAGGTCAGTTGAGGTTCTGGCCCTTAGGGGGTCACTCAGGCCTTGAGCCTGGCTCTTTTTACCAGTTCCATCTATGTGAGGACAAAGTCAGTCTTGCTTGACTGGAGCTTCCCTTTGAAGCATGAGGAGTTTCTCCTCTATATTGACTTTCCTCCCTTGACTGGACACTGGACAGATGAAGTTCTTTTTGTTGTTGTTGTTCTTTCTTTCTTTCTTTCTTTCTTTCTTTCTTTCTTTCTTTCTTTCTTTCTTTCTTAGATGAAGTTCTTTTATTTATTTTTTTAATTTTATTTATTTTTGTATTTTGAGTGTACTGTCTGCATGTAGGTTTGTGCACCCATGTCGTGCAATGCCTTGGAGGTCAGAAGAGGGTCTCGGATTCCCCTGGAACTGGAATTCTCCTGGAATTGGAGTTACAGATGGTTCTCAGCCTCCATGTGGGTGCTGGGGATCGAACCCGGGTCCTCTGCAAGAGCAGTCGGTGCTCTTAACTGCTAGGCTATCTCTCCAGCCCCAAGATGAAGTTCTTTTAAGTGAATCTCCCTGGCCTGGGGTTACTGTGACTCACTGCCATAGGACATTTACAGAGGTGCCCATGCAGGACCCTAGGACTTACGTTGATCTTAGAGGGTAAGGGCCAAAAGATTGTACCTTCAAATCCCTCTTGCCAAATCAGATTAGAGCTTTAAGTATGGCTGTTAAACCTCCAAGAGGGTCACTTGAATGAATTTGGTATATTAATTACTATATAACACCTAAGTAGAACTTGAACATTGACATTGACTTAAGCATTTTTTTTGTTTGTTTGTCTTTTCGAGACAGGGTCTCCATGTAGCCCCAGCTAGCCTGGAACTCACTCTGTAGACCAGGCTGGCCTTGAACTCACAAAGATCTGCCTGCCTCTGCCTCCCAAGTGCTAGGATTAAAGGCGTGTGCCACCACACCTGGCTGACTTAAGCACTCTTAAAATTTGTTTTTTTTTAAATGGAGACAGGGTCTCCCTTTAGTCCCAGCTGGCCTGGAGCTCACTATGTAGACCAGGCTGCCCTTGAACTCACAGAGATCCACCTGCCTCTTCTCCCGAGTGCTTGGGATTAAAGGTGTGTGCCACCATGCCCAGAGTTCTTAAAACTCTTAATTGCTGTGGCAAATCATTCTGACTAATAGTAAAAGCTTGTAGGTCATTTCTATCATCTGCTGTTCCTTTAATCATGCGTGGCCACAATCCACACCATATCATTCCCTCCTAGAACCAGGCTGGCAATCCACAGGACTGCGAGCTTCAAGGTTGTCTCCTGCCTGCAGTCTGACAGTCTCTAGGCTTAGCTCTGGCAAGGAGTGGGAAGGGGACCGTGAGAAGGTTACTCAATGGAAAAGAAAGCCACAGACTCAAAGTCTGGGAGATAAACTCTCTCATTTATTCATGCCAGCAGTGTGCTTATATACCAAAAGTTACTGTGCTCTGGGCAAGGGAGGGGTGAGCCACCTTGGCTCCTACCAGGGGCTGCAGAGCTCCTGTTTGTGCAACCAGTAAACTAGAGGTGTGACATTTTGCTCAATACTTCAAGGGAAGTGACCATCTGGTTCTGGAACTTTGCAGAGATAAGCAAGGCAAGAAAACACTGCAATAACCTGGACCTTCTGGAGCTATAGATAACTCACAGAGACAACTGAATGCCCACAGAGATATCAGATAACTCTCGGAGGTTTTGCAGGACAGGTCTTACAGGTCCTTGCCTCGAGCCAGGCAAAGTTTCATCCCTACAGACCCTCCTTTGTTTTTTAATTAAAATGGAGCAGTAATGTCATAGTCCTCTAGGGGCCCCCCTGGGATGGCCTGATATTGGACTAAAACAGTACATGTTGCAACCTCAGTGAGAGTATTGATTCGATTTTTGATAAACTAGAGAACACAGGGCGCGATAGTCAGGAGAACTGCTAGGGTGAAAATGGGTCACTGCAAGGGAACTAACCAGGTAGTCAGGGGGTTGGAAAAGCATGAGACAGAAACTTGTGGGGAGACTTTGTGTGGAGTTCTTTCCTGAGGTCCTTTAGGGATTTAACATTTTGTGAGACTATACCAGATTCATTAACATAAAAGCAACATTCCTCCCCCAGGAACACACTGGTTCCCCCATTTTCTGCAGTCAGTAAGTCTAGGGCTTGCTCGTTCTGCATCACCACCTTGGCCAGAGAAGTTATCTGTCTGTGGAACGATTCAAGGCTGTTCGTCGTGGATGCCATTGCCTCATCAAGCTTATTTTGAAAGTCCGCTTCCAGGCTGTAAACCTTTGCTAGGGCTCTGCCTGCAGTTCCTGCCTTTGCTATGGAAAGAATGATGCCTAGGATGACCAGGAGTGGGATGTTACAGATAACATTATAAAAGGACATTGGATATACATTAATGTAAAGACTGATACCTGGAAATTTAGTATGGATTAGAAGTAAAAGTAACTTGCAGTTTACATACGTTTAAGTGTGACCAAATTTTTATGTTGACAGTATTAGACCAATTTTTAAACAACATAAGTAATTTAGTTTACCACTATCCAATTGACAGTATTAGACCAATTTTTAAACAGCATAAGTAATTTTAGTTTGCCACTATTCAATGTGTGAATAGATTTTAAACATTAGTAAAACTAAGTTAGAGGAACTTTGATTAAACATACATTGTCATCTTTAAGTTACCTGATTAAGACTCCTGTAGAAATAAAGTTTATACATTATATAATTTTAACCTTTATATATATAATTACAATTTTTAGATGTATAACTTTAAGGTATAAATTTTACAGAATGAGTTCTACAGATCCTATTTATTGAGTGTTGGTGGGTCACATCCAGTAGATGACAGTACATACTTAATAAAACTTTGAACTACTACCTGTGTAAATTTATATTTACCCTTTATAAATTAATTTATTTATCAGCTGTTTAAATATGCTGACAGACCTGAGTTAGGGAAAATTAATTTTGGTTTTATAGTTAGACTTTACTAAATTTATGTAAATTAAAAAAATCACAAAAATTAATTTTTTAACCAAAACTTAAAAATGACAAATATTTGTTAAAGAACATAAATGAGGGGCTGGAGAGATGGCCTAGCAGTTAAGAGCGCTGACCGCTCTTTCAGAGGATCCGGGTTCGATCCCCAGCACCCACATGGTGGCCGAGAACCGTCTGAAACTCCAATTCCTGGAGAACTCCAGTTCCAGGGGAATCCGATACCCTCTTCTGACCTCTGCAGCATTGCACGTCACGGGTGCACAAACTTGCATGCAGACAGTACATTCATACACATACAGAAATAAATAAAAAAATGTTTTTAATTAAAAAAAAGAACATAAATAGGTTTAATTAATTTTTTTGTTAGACCAAGCTGGCTTGAAAATCTTCATACAAAGTTGTCTTTTGGGGGCTGGAGAGATGGCCTAGCGGTTGAGAGTGCTGACTGCTCTTGCAGAGGACCCAGGTTTGATCCCCAGCACCCACATGGTGGCTGAGAACCATCTTTAACTCCAGTTCCAGGGGAACCCGACACCCTCTTCTGTTCTCTGCAGCATTGCACAACACCGGTGCACCAACCTACGTGCAGACAGTACATTCATACACATAAAAAATAAATAAAATAAAATAAACAAAAGTTAGTTGTCTTTCTGAAATATAATGGTATTAAATTTTTTATAAATTTATTTATTTATTTATTTATTTATTTATTTATTTATTTTATTTCTGTATGTGTATGATGTGTGTCTGCATGCGGGTTTGTGCACCCGTGTCGTGCAATGCCGCGGAGAAGAAGAGGGTGTCGGATTCCCCTGGAACTGGAGTTCTCCTGGAATTGGAGTTTCAGACGGTTCTCGGCCGCCATGTGGTGCTGGGATCGAAACCCGGATCCTCTGTAAGAGCGGTCGGCGCTCTTAACCGCTAGGCCATATCTCCAGCCCCCTATTTTTATTTTTTTAGCAACTCTAGACCGTGTCCCTCCCCTATTTCCCCACCCCACCAGAGCTCATACATTCTGCCAAACATGCCTTTCATCTCTTTCTCAGTCTTTCTCAATATTCTCCATAGAGGAAGTTGACTGTTTTGAGCAGAAGTTCATCATTTCAGTCAGTTCTTCGATGCAGCCCTTTCTTTCTGTTGTTTGTTGTTGTTGTTGTTGTTGTTGTTGTTTCCACATATGCATCACTCCCAACTGCTTTGGACAAAGCTCAGGGGCCATACACAAGAAATACTTACAACTAGGTAATTGGCATTAGCCCACAGATGAGGGATACCATTCGTCGTTTGTTTTTTCTGGGACTGTGTTACTTCACTCAGCATGATGTCCTCTAGCTCCAGCCATTTTCCTGCAAAGCTCATGATGTCATCTATCTTTACTGCTGCATAGAACTCCATTGTGTAATGTACCACATTTTCTCTATCCACTCATCAGTTGAGGGCATTTAGGTTGGTTCCAGCTCTTGCTATTTGTGAAGAGAGCTGCAATAATCATGAGCCATGCACGTATTCTGTGGTGGCGTGAGTCTTGAGGTACATGCCCAGGAGTGGTATGGCTGGGTCTGGTGGCAAGTTCATTCCAAGTCTTCCAAGGGTTCTCCACACTGCTTTCCATAGTGGCTGTACGAGTTTACATTCCACCAGCAGTGGATGAGTGTTCCCTTTCCCCACAACCCTCTCCAGCACTTGGTATCATTTGTTTTCTTGATCTAGCCAGTCTTTATTGGAGTAAGATGATATCTTAAAGTGGTTTTGATTTGCATTTCCTTACAGATTAGTGATGTTGAACACCTTTAAGTGTTTCTCAGCCATCTCTAATTCTACTTTGAAGTCCTGTCGAATTTTCTTTGCTCTCCATCTATTGAGTGGGTCATTGTTTTCTTTTTTCTTTGTTTTTTTTGAGTAGTTTATATATTCTGGAAATCAATGCATAGAATACTGTCGGTGAAGGTTTCCTCCCATCGTGGGATTTCTCTTCATTTCCTTGTTTCTTTTGATGTACAAAGCTTTTGAGTTTAATGAGGTCCCATTTGTCGACCTTAATTCTTGCGTGGCTGCTATCTGATTTAGGAAGTCTTGTCCTATGCCTATGCTTGTTGTCTGCTGCCAACTTTTTCTTCTAGTCACCTTCAGAGTTTGGGGTTTCACGTTGAGGTCTTGATACCATCTGGAGTTAGACTTTTTGTACAGTGGAGAGGTAGATAAGTTTAATTTAATTCTTCTACAATTGATGATTCCGACATTTTGCTAACACCACTTGCTGAAGATGCTGTCTTTTCTCCATTGTGGCTTCTTGGCCCCTTGTCAAATATAAGATGGCTGAAATTGTATGTGCTCAGATTTGGATCTTCGGTTTTGTTCCATTGGTATTAAATTTTGACAGACATGGATTAAGATGACTTGTTATTTTTCCTCAGCAGTAGATTATAAAACCACATGGTCTGGGGGCCTGTGTTTTAAAAAAATGGTAAAAAGCCGGGGTGGCGACGCCTTAATCTGCACTTGAGAGGCAGAGGCAGGCGGATTCTTTGTGAGTTCAAGGCCAGCTGGTCTACAGAGTGAGTTCCAGGACAGCTGGGACTACACGGGGACCCTGTTTCGAAAAGACCAAAAAAAAAAAAAAAAAAAAAAAATCGGTAAAAATAAATCTTAAAATGCTCCAAAATTATTCAGGATCTTCTTTTATTAATTAATTTTAGAATAGTTTAGGATCTTAATTGATTGACTTTGAAATATCTAGGACTTTTTTTTTTTAATTTTATTATTTTTTTATGTGTTTGATGTACTGTCTGCATGCAGGTCTGTGCACTCGTTTTGTGCAATGCATAGGCGTCAGAAAGGGTGCCGGATTCCCGGGAACTGGAGTTCTCCTGATCAGTTGCACAACTTGTTTAAAGATGTTTTTTGGATACCATGTATCAAATTTAGAAAAGCATGTTGAGATGGAATTTAACTTAACAGATTTTAAATGGCCATTTAAAATATTTATCTCAAGATAAAAACTGATATGCAANTAGGGTGGGGGACACAGGTCTAGATTTTATTTTTGAAATAATCATATATATATATATATATATATATATATATTAACATTTATATACATTACAGTCCTTACATGTATGACTTTAAGGTATAAATTTCATAGAATGGATTTTACAGATCCTATTGGTTGTTAGTGGATCATATCTAGTAGATGACAGTACATACTCAATAAATTTTGAACTATTAACTGTGTAAATTTATATTTGCCCTTAATAAATTAATTAATTTATTAGCTGTTTAAATATACTGGCAGACCTGAGTTAGGGAAATATCAATTTTGATTCTAGAGTTAGCCTTTACTATATTTATGTAAGTAGTAAGTTAATCTTTTAACCAAAACCTAAAAATGACAAATAGTTGTTAAAGAACATTTATTAGTTTTAATTTTTTGTTAGACCAAGCTGGCTTGAAAATCTTCATACAAAGCTGCCTTTCTGAAATAGAATGGTATTAAATTCAGACAGACATGAATTAAGATGACTTGTTATTTCTACTTGGTGGTAGGTTACAAACCACATGGTCTTGGGGGAGCAGTGAATTTTAAATGGTAAAAACAAATCTAAAATGCTCCAAAATTATTCAGGATCTTCTTTTATTAATTAATTTTAGAATAGTTTAGGATCATTAATTGATTGACTTTGAAATATCTAGGACTTTTTTTTTTAATTTTATTTATTTTTTATGTGTTTGAATGTACTGTCTGCATGCAGGTCTGTGCACTCGTTTTGTGCAATGCCTAGGCGGTCAGAAGAGGGTGCCGGATTCCCCGGGAACTGGAGTTCTCCTGATCAGTTGTGCACAACTTGTTTAAAGATGTTTTTGGATACCCATGTATCAAATTTAGAAAAGCATGCTTGAGATGGAATTTAACTTAACAGATTTTAAATGGCCATTTAAAAATGTTATCTCGAGATAAAAATTGATGTGCAAAATAAAAATTGATGTGCAAGGAGCAGTACAATTACCTTAATTCTTAACAAGTATTATGAGAAAGAACACAATAAAGTTTAAAGGTACATTTTCTTTCAATATCTTTTGGAAAAGCCTGAATCAAAAAGGACCTGGAATCATACTGAAATTTCTGTTTGGCGACATGCCTGAAGCACCTTGGGAAATGTAGTCTTTCAACCTGGAAGGAAAAGAAATGAAAAATGGCTGCGACAGGCCAAGGAATTCTGGGAAATGTAGTTTTGCCCTCGAAATTGGCTTGTGTTGCTTTTTCTTTCCTGAGAAATGATTTTGGTTATAAATTTTTGCAGCTCCAAGTTAGGGCTACATTAACGGGAAACACCTGCAAATGAAGGTCTTGGTTATCCTGATCTGGCACAGTTTTTGTGCAGCAGAGAGGGAAGTAGCTAAAGGGCCAGTTGCTTCTGGCCCCTTAAGAGAAAGTGGCTGTGAGTGAAAGGGAGGAGCGGGGCTGCTGGGCTGCTGTGGCAGAGCTCTGGCAGTGTGGAGCTGAGGGAGGGTCTACATGGGCTGCCGGCTGTGCCTGGCTCATCTGGGTCCTCATGCGGCCCCCCTGTGGGTCCTGCCAGCCCCCAGCCCAGCGCTCTGGCCCCTCCTTGCACCCGGGATGTGGCACTGGCTTTTCTGCCTGCTTGGACTGCTGCAGAGCTGCCGCCACAGCCATTTGGATTTTGATTGCTTATTTCTCTTGATAAAGAAAGGCTGCCGCCACAGCCATTTGGATTTTGATTGCTTATTTCTCTTGATAAAGAAAGGCTAGTCATTAGGGAGAAAGACAGTTCAAAGATTAATCTCTCATGAAAGAGAAATTTTCACAGAAATATGCCAATAGCCTGGCAGTATAGAGGAGAAATACTGAAAATAGATTAAAAGATTAATCTCTTGTGAAAGAGAAATTTTCACAGAGATATGCCAATAGCCTAGCTGTATAGAGGAGAAATACTGAAAACAGACTAAAAAATTAATCTCTTATGAAAGAAGATTTCGCCGGGTGTGGTGGCGCATGCCTTTAATCCTAGCACTTGGGAGAGGCAGGCGGATCTCTGTGAGTTCAAGGCCAGCCTGGTCTACAGAGTGAGTTCCAGGACAGCTGGAGCTACAGGGAGACCCTGTCTCGAAAAGACAAAAAAAAAAAAAAAAAAAAAAGATTTCATGGAGATTGGCCTATGCCTGGCCGCTACCCTGAATCCTATATGGGGGGGGGGTAACTTTCTCCTTCATGGTGAACCCTCGAGATTTTCCCCTCTTGTGGGGGGAAAGAGAAACTGAGAGAGAGAGACAGCCTGAGGAAATACCTTTTTTTCTCCTATCTTCTGTTGGGGGAGAGTCCAAGCTGCACATTCTGGGCGCCAGTTGTGGGTCATTTCTATCTTCTAATGTTCCCAAGAAACACTGAAAAGATCCCTTGCTGAAAAAGATAAATAAATCAACCAGCGAACCAAAGAGCTACAAGAAGAGATTGAGAAGCTCCAAAAAGAAGTAGAAATACTAAAGAAATCAGAAGACAAATGAAAAAGGAATCAAACATTCATCCATTCAAGAGGAAAGGAATGGAAAAAGCCTCAGAGCAGAATGGAGGACAGAACAAAGAATATCAGACCTGGAAGATAATACAGAACAACTAAAAACTCAAGGGAAAGATTTATGAAAAATTTAAAAATACACAAAAGTGGAACAACCAGGAGCTGTGGGACACTATGAAAAGATCAAACCTCTGCATCATAGGAATAGAGGAAGGAGAAGAATCCCAAGAGAATGGTATTGATCAGATCTTCAAAAGAATAATAGATGAAAACTTCCCCAAACTAAAAAAGGACAAACCAATACCAATACAAGAAGCAAAGAGTTTTCTGGTGGATTTTTAGCATCCCTTAAGTAAACAATCATATCATCAGCAAATAGGGATAGCTTGACTTCCTCTTTTCCAATTAATACACCTTTAATTTCATTTTCTTGACTCATTGCTCTAGCAAGTGCTTCAAGCACTATATTGTCCCCAGATGTGCCTGGATCTCTCCTGAAGTATAAAGAGTTAAACCAGGCACAGGTATCACCAGAAGGCATGGGGCAATGGATCAGCAGAAACACAGGTGTACTCTGTGGAAGAGCAAGGAATCCCAGCCCTGGGGCAGAGAGTTTTGGAGAGGAGAGCACTTCACCCCATGACAATCTAGGTGAAGAGTTGAGCCAATGGAGAGTTTGGATAGTCTTGATATCTGGTGTGGGAATTCTGGAAGGTCTTTTAATCTTTATCCTGCCTCTGGCTGAATAGAAGAAATGTGCTTCATAAAAGATGCCTACAGCTGCCACATAATCCCTGGGCTAGGAGGAGGGTTTGCATACCCCCCTAAATAAGGGGACAGCAAGGTTATAGGCACTCCAAGACAGGTTTTACTTCAAGGTAGCCAGGGCTAAACTCAATATAAAAAGAACCAGCATGGAATGGCATTTGGCCAGAATATTTAAAGGGGGATAGGTAAGAATCCAGGCAAGGGGTGGGGGGAGGGTATTAGGTTGCTGGTCACCAGCTTCTCAATGAAAGCAGAAGATTCCTGAGTACTCTGCAATCACCTGCAAAGACAATCTGGTAGAGCAGGTTCCTTGGTGCCACCTGGAATGTCAGCCACTGCCTGAATTGTCAGCCATGCATTTCAGATGGATTCCGGGTCTTTGGAAAAATTCAGATCCTAACAGAAGGGAAATTGTCAGGGTCGCCGCTGCTGGTGACATGGGGAGGGGGGATGGTTGCCCACCTGGTTGTGATTAAGACAGCCAACAAAGCTGGTAGCTATTCTGAGAGCTGGGAACCTTTCAGCAGCAGTCAGCGACTGCAAAATTGGTTATTTTGCAGCCCACAGGCTGTGAAGCTGGTGACTTCACAGGCCTCACACTGTTAGCTGAACCTGGTTTAAGAATTGGTTACTCCTTGCTCGAGACCCTTGCTACATAGTCCTGTAATCCTCATCCAATCTAAAGGATTATCCTTAAAGCTTTACCTCTGGCTTAGAGGGTGGTGCCCCCTTAAGCAATTGAGCTAGCTGATCTATCAGATCCACAATTAGCTGATACCTAAATCACATGTCAATTAATGGACCTGGAGGCAATGAAGAATCTGTTTATTTTATACAGTGCATCACTTATATGGCAAAATGATGTCATATCTCAGGGCCCACTCCCAGACCCCCCCCCGCAATGCGCTGTAAACATCACGTGTGCTGTGTCACAAGTTTGTCTCAGGAGGTCCTGTCAGGAACTGTTCTCACCTAGGGGGCAGGGTCAAGTTTAAGACAATGCAGCCACAGGTGGCCTGTCTCCACCTACAGGAAATAGAGAGGTCATTAGAGCCACAAGGATTCCACTGTGATCATAATTTTGTACTGAGGCAACTTCTGGGAGGAGGCCCAGCTGGGACTCTGGCATAGAGTCTAGCTGACAATGACTAGCTGGTGTGAGCCAAGAGCTGTGCTTTAGGGAGTGAGGGACTTCCTCCCTCACTGTGAGACTGCTAGCATGGGCTGCTGAGTGTCCCTGAGCTGTCCACTGTCCACACCACAGTTCCTGCTGTGATACAGGCAACTGTGGAATCAGGACGCTGAGGGCAACAAAAATAGGTTTCCTCTGTCACAGTTTCTGCCACTACTGGGGTTGTCTTCTCTGCTCAAGACTTGCATGAGTACATGCCACTTGTGGAGAGTGACTCCTGGGACCCATCCCTGCAAGCCATTTTGCTCTGCCTCCTCTCTGGCCTCTGGTATAGGAAATGGGGAGCTCTGAAGGGCTTAGTTTTCTAGGTGGACACAGCATACTCTAGTTTTGAAGTGCAGCCCCTATAATTGCCTGCCTTGACTGTGCTTGACATTTAGGATGGTGAACCCTCCGTTTATCTGTGGTGACATCATACTCTCTTCATTGCGTTAGTGCCATAGGGCCCCAGGACAAGGAATTACAAAGTAGTTGGCTTCAAAAAGAAATATTCTGCCTCCCAAGGCTTGGGGATCATTGCAGAAGAATGTAAGAGCCAGAAGTGGTAGATGGCCACAAGGAAACAGTTTTTTCCAGACATGTTGGCAGCTACATGAACTCGCAGCAATGGTGACAGCAGACACAAGTCCCACATAAGCTCAAGCCAGACAAAATCCCAGCATATACATGGAATTTTGGTGATGCCAATTTTGGATACTTAACCAAAAGAACTGAATTTAGGATCTCAAAAACAACCCACTGCCAACATCATCCTAAACGGAGAAAAATTGGAAGCATTTCCGTTAAAGGCAGTGTCGCGTCTCCGTTCGTCCAGCGAAAGAAGACACGACACGAGAGCGATCTTCCTCGAGCAGTTTATTTGGGTAACCTTACATCTGCTCTCTCTCTGTCCCTTCCTGGTTCACCACCTATAAGGCATGTCACAACCAATCGACTTCCACCACGTGGGTCTCAAGGATAGGATATCTCTATGCGGAACAGAGGGCTTCAGCAAGGCCAAACCAAATAAGGACATGTTTACTGCATGGAGCGCTCACCCCCGTGGGGGTGGGAGGCGGAAACCGGCGCCATCTTTGAGGCGCGGCACTTCGCAGCTCCCAACAGTTCCCCCTTTTTGTTTTAATAGAGCATGGTCTCGAGGCCGCAGATGGCTGAATTCAACAATCCCCCCTGTCTTAGGATCATTCCTCCATTAAACCCGTCATAGGATACCCCATCGCCCTGAGGGTTCCATGCCTTAGGTAGAAGGAAAGTTGCCCGTCTCTGAGTAGGATCGTGAAGACATTCAGGGGCGACACGACCTTTAAGATTTTTGCATAATTGAGAGCCAAGCTTGTGGGGAATGTCCATCTTCAATGGCAGCAAAAGCCTGTGCTAGTAAAGCCATGTTCCGCTGTTGAGATACTCTCATTTTACAAAGACACCACAGGAAGAGGAAAGATACGAACAACATTACGCATGCCAAGGATCCCAACCCCGCCCATTCCTTGAGATGATTCATGGCTGTTGAGATCCAGGATGACAGTCCGATGGCAAGGTCCAGGTCCACTCGCGTTGAATTCACTGTCACTATTTCCACTCTTAGTTGGGTCACCAATCATTCAAACTGCTCAGACCAGTTTCCTAGAAGATAGCTAGAAAGTTATTTAGATAGATTTGCAGCATGGGAAAAGTTATTATACTGAATACTAGTTACGCAGAGGCCTGAATGTTTAAATTCACATCCTAATTGTGCTATTTGCCACAATATATCTATCTCTTCCTGGACAAGATCAATGCGTTGATTAACAATCATCAGTCCTCCTTTCAGGAGGATGTTGATATGTAGCTGAGTGTCCAGGGCCTGGGCAACATTGGAGGACAAGTTATTTAAGGCCAAGGCCAGAATTTCCCCCAATTAATGCCCAAACAATGTGGAGCATATTTAGGTTGGCGGGGTGCTTGTTCTTCCCCATGCTTAGCTGGCCACCATCCACTAATCCAAGAGGCATTGGCAGAATGACAGGGTCCATAGGAATCCTCTGGCAAATCAAACCAAGCCGCTATCTGATTATACATCTGAACACATTTTGAATTTTCGCTAATATTTCTAACCTTAAGAAAATATGGACTACCACTTAATGCAAAACTTCTATTTTCATTAATACTGGCTATTCCTACATCTAAGGGCAAATAGGGTACATCCCAAGATGAATTAGTACTAAAAAGGCGAGGGAAAAGCTTAGCATCATGGCGAACTGGCATTGGTCTCGGGAACACCGACAGTATCCCCCATTGCGGATCCATCCGGGTTGGTGTTACCAGACTCAGGATCAGCGACAGCAGCGTCAGCAGGGGAATCTTCATCCTGAGAAGTTTTGTTACACTTTCTGGTGAGTCTTTCTGGCACCCACACGGGGTCAGTTCGATTCTGTGGAAAAACACAAACAGAGCCTCTCGCCCAGACCAGGACTGGGTCCGGTCCATTCCACTGTCCTGTAAGTATATCCTTCCATTTCACATATCCTTTTTCCTTTCCTTCACGCCACTGATGTCGATCAGCAGCAGAATTATTATTATTGTCCAAATTTAAAAAATTTAAAGTGAAGAGAGTTAATAAGAGCCTATCTTTTGGCCGTTTGTTCTTCCCAATTCCCCCCTTTTGTTTTAATAGACACTCTTTCAGCGTGCGATGAGCACGTTCTATAATTCCCTGTCCTTGTGGATTATAAGGTAGACCGTGAGAGCAGACAACATTTATCTGCTGACAAAATTGGGTAAAGGAAGCAGAGATATAAGCAGGACCATTATCTGTCTTCAGAGAAAGGGGTTTTCCCCAGGCTGCCCAAGCTTCAAGGCAACGTGGCATGCCTTTTCTCCAGTCATGGGTGTGGCGTGTATCACGCCAGAGTATGTATCAACAGATACATGCACATATTTTAGTGTGCCAAACTCTGGAATATGTGTAACATCCATCTGCCAAGTATGAAGGGGCATGAGCCCTCTGGGATTGACTCCGAGGCTGGGAGGATGAAGATGAATGACACATCTGGGACAGTCTAAGATAATTTTGCAGGCAGTATCACGTGGAATATGAAATCTATGCTGAAGCGTTTTAGCAGGAACATGGAATAACTCATGGAACTTTTGTGCTTGCTCAATCGCAGATGCAAAGAAGATAAGGGGTACTCGGGTTAAACTATCTGCCAGAGCATTTCCTTTAGTTAGAGGCCCAGGCAGACCTGAATGAGCTCTTATATGTTGAACATAGAATTTTTCAGTTCTGGCCCGGATCAGCTCCTGAAGATTTCTAAAATCCGGGCCTACAGAGATGTTATGTTTAATGGGTCCGGCCGTCTCCAAGATGTTGACAGCATTTACTACATAGGAGGAGTCTGATAAAAGATTAAAGGCAAAAGGACAGGCCTTGAATACTTCCACCATGATTTGTAATTCTACCTTCTGTGGGGAACCTGGTTGGAATTGGAAAATTGTTGGCTCGCGAGAGTCCATAACAAAGGCTCCACAGCCTGTCTTTGAGCCATCAGTAAAGATAGTGGGAACTCCGGGTAAGATATACAACAGGATGCTCCTTAAAGAAATGTATTAGAGGATGTTTAGGCAAATGGTTATCAAAAGAACCATCAAAGCTACAGCAAAGGATGGCCCAGTCATCAGTGGTACCAGCCAATACACGTACTTGATGCTGGGTATAAGGCGTAATTATCAAGTTGGGTGACTTTCCAAAATGTTGAAGAGAAGATTGAATACCAGATAAGGCTAATTTTGCCACTGTTGATGGGTAATGTTCAATAGATTGTGATGGAGAAATGTGCGGATGAATCCAAAGAAGAGGACCATCTTGCCAGAGTAGGCCAGATGGCTGTTTAAAGGTGGGGCGTATACACAAAGAAATAGGAGCATCCGGTGCCCATCACCGTAAGAATGCCTTCTTTAATGCCTCGTCCAGCATGCGGAGGGCCTCTCTTGCCGGTGGAGTCAAAGATCTAGGGAAGTCCAAAGCTGGTTCACCCACTAGGATCTCGTAAAGTGGTTGTAGTATATGATTGGGTATTTTAAGATAAGGTCTTAGCCAGTTAATATCTCCCAACAACTTTTGAAAGTCATTGAGGGTGGAAAGGTTATCCTTTCTTAGTTCAACCTTTTGAGGAACAATGCAGTCAGGTAAAATGTGGGCACCTAGGTAATTTATTATCATGTCCTTTTGAACCTTTTCAGGAGCAATAAACAGGCCTTTATCTTCTAATGTTTTTATAAGGACACAATAGGCATGATTTAGAGTGTCTTCATTTTTATCTGCTAACGGGATATCATCCATATAATGGACACATTTAACTGAAGGAAATTGCTGTCTTACTGGGATTAGGGCATTGTCTACATACAGTTGACACATGGTGGGACTGTTGGCCATACCTTGGGGCAACACCACCCATTCAAATCTAGAATCTGGTTTTTCTTGATTGCACGCTGGAACAGTAAAGGCAAACCTTTGTGTATCTTTTGAACAGAGAGGAATGGAGAAGAAACAATCTTTTATATCTATTGTAATCAGGGGCCAATGAGCTGGCAAAGCAGACAAAAGAGGGAGGCCACGCTGAACCGGTCCCATGATCTGCATTTGTTGGTTAACCGCTCTGAGATCATGAAGTAGTCTCCACTTTCCTGATTTCTTTTTTACTATAAAAATTGGAGTATTCCAAGGAGACACAGACGGTCGGATATGGCCAAATTCTAATTGTTCCTGTATTAACTCTCTTGCTGCCGTTATCTTTTCAGAGGAGAGTGGCCACTGAGGAACCCAAACTGGATCCTCTGTCTTCCAAGTAATGGGAATACTGTCCCCAGTGGCCACTACGAAAAACCCAAACCTTCTTTTCCTTGTCCCTTTTGAATAGTAATCGGACTACTGCGTCCTTGGTGATATTTTCCTATACCTTTCCCTGGCATATAACCCATTGTCGTCATAATGTTTCTGGCCATGTCTGAGTATTCATTGGTGAGGTGCAAACCCATGCTTTGTAAGATATCCCTTCCCCATAAAGAAATCGGCAGTTCAAGTACATAAGGTTGTATAGTACCTGTATGGCCTTCTTTGTCTTTCCAAGTTAACAGTCTAGCACTCATATCAGGTGTCTTTGCAAAACCCAAACCTCTCAAGATCTGGTCAGAGGTCTGAATGGGCCATCCTTTTACCCAATCTTTTAATGCTATAATACTTCTATCTGCCCCAGTATCTAACAGTCCAAGAATCTTTTTGTTCTCAATGCTTAATTCTAAAACTGGGCGTTGACCAAGATCCAAAGCCAAAAAGGTAGAGTCAACTCCCGTAGACCCAAATCCTTTGTCTTTTCTTTCCTTAGAATTTGAAGGGTATCTGTCATGAAGACTGGGAAGCAATAATAGTTGTGCAATTCTATCCCCAGGAGAGACTGAAACAATTCCGCGCGGGGACTCCACCATAATTTTAACTTGGCCTGTATAATCGGGGTCTATAACTCCTGGATGGACGTGAAGCCCCTTTAAGGCAGATGATGAGCGTCCCAAGAGTAACCCTACAGTACCAGGTTCTAGCGGTCCATGAAAATCAGTATCAATAAGCTGTACTCCCATGCTAGGGGTTAATACGAGCCTGGAGGTGGAGTGGAGGTCCAATCCTGCGGAGCCCGAAGTGGCTCTCCGCGGTCCTGTGGAGGAACAAAGGTGGGCCACCTGCGTGGGCTCTGGGCCTGTTGGATGTCTTCCATTGCCCCATATATTTGTGGGCCCTGGGGACGTGGGCCCTGTAGCCCGTTTTTTGAACGAGCTCCTCCATAACCAGCACTAAGAGGTTTACCATTAATGTCTTTCACTGATCTACACTCATTTGCCCAATGATTTCCCTTTTTACATCTTGGGCAAAGGTCTGGTTTGTCTCTGTTTGACTCTCGCTGCAATTCTTCCCTCTCCCTTCTCATAGGACAATGCTCTTTAAAATGGCCTAACTCACCACATCTAAAGCAAGCACCTGATCTTCCTGGGTTTTTCTTTTGCTTTGAAAGCTGTATGACCGCGGCTGCAAGACCGGCATTAGTTAAGGGTCCGCCAATTTCTCTGCAAATTTTCATCCATGCCTCAATGCCTTTGTTTTTGTAAGGATTTATCGCTTGCCGACACTCTTTTGTACATTGTTCAAAGGCTAATTGTTTGATAAGTGGCATGGCAGTGTCAGCATTACCAAAAATCCTACCAGCCGCTTGAACAAGTCTGGCAACAAAATCAGAAAAGGGCTCAGTAGGTCCCTGTATGATTTTAGTTAGGTTGCCTGTCACTTCCCCTTTATTTGGCAATGCTTTCCAAGCCCTAATGGCAATGTTATTTATTTGAGTATACACTTGGTCGGGGAGATTAATTTGGTGATTGGCGGTGCGGCCTTGCCCCAAAAGCATGTCTCTATCCCAGGCAGCCTGGGGGAGGCCAGCGTTTAGATTAATAGCTGCTTGTTCACAGGCAAACTCATATTGCAAGGACTTCCAATCTAGATACTGTCCTGGGCTCAAAACTGATCTTGTCAATTGAGCCCAATCACTCGGGGTCAAGCAAAACCGATTTAAATTTTCTATTTGTGTGACAGTAAATGCGGCACCTACCCCATAAGCTCTTACTGATTCAGCTAAATTTTTTATTACTTTAAAGTCAAGGGGTTCATGATATCTTTGATTATTGTTGGCTGGGTCTACAAACACTGGATAGGCTGTGGCCACTTCCCTCCAGACCTCGGGGCAGAAGGAAATAGAAGAGGCGCCGCCCCAACTACTTGAGGGAGGGTCATAAGGAGGAGGCGCCGTAGGGCACGGCCTCAAACCCAGAGGTTCCTCTTTTAATGGTCTTTTAGGTTTTGTGCTCTTCGGAGAGCTCCCTATTTCTTGTTGTTTCAGACTCCTGATCAACTGCAAAATCTCCTCCTCTTCATCCTCAGGTTCACTCTGATCTGAATCTGAGCTTTCAAGATGGGTCACTTCCTTCTCTACCATTTGACTATCTCTTTTTGATCTTTCTTCCTGTAACTGTTCCAAGGCTGCCTGCCCTCTTTCCAATGCTGGACAGCACTTTTGATCCCCCAAACAGGCACGCACCAACCTCCATATCGGGCGGGTACCAGCCTTAAGCGTGCCTTGCTCCCACGCAAAATCAAGATCTCTCCCCAATTTATCCCAGCTTGTTACTGTCAAACTCCCTGACACTAAGAACCAGGGGGCAATAAGATCACATTCTGTCAAAAAATTAATCAATGTTTCCTTTTTAAGTTTTAGCCCCTTTGCCTTAAGCAAGTCTTTGAGGGCATAAAAAATTGGGTGGGTCGGTGAGTTCCCCATGTTAACTCCTTTGGGACACGCCCTGCAGAATACTGAGAAAACGATTACCCAGAAAAGAAAACTAACAAACAGACTCCCAGCAAGAAGTAGATATACTTCCATCTACTGATCTTGGCTCGCAAATCCACGAGCTTTCACTTTTGATTCGCCAAACAGCGAATTTATCCTTGCCGCTTTACCGCGGTCTTTGACTTGTCGCTCACCGCGACCTTTATCGTCCCTCCTTACCTGGGGACTTTCCGGCGCCGCCCCGACTGCTTGAGGTTCTGATCAGAAGCGAGGATCCCCGTACTGGGCCACCACTTGTCGCGTCCCCGTTCGTCCAGCGAAAGAAGACACGACACGAGAGCGATCTTCCTCAAGCAGTTTATTCGGGTACCCTTACATCCGCTCTCTCTCTCTCTCTCCCTTCCCAGTTCACCACCTATAAGGCCTGTCACAACCAATCGACTTCCACCACGTGGGTCTCAAGGATAGGATATCTCTATGCGGAACAGAGGGCTTCAGCAAGGCCAAACCAAATAAGGACATGTTTGCTGCATGGAGCGCTCACCCCCGTGGGGGTGGGAGGCGGAAACCGGCGCCATCTTTGAGGCGCGGCACTCCGCAGCTCCCAACAGTTCCCCCTTTTTGTTTTAATAGAGCATGGTCTCGAGGCCGCAGATGGCTGAATTCAACAATCCCCCCTGTCTTAGGATCATTCCTTCATTAAACCCGTCATAGGATACCCCATCGCCCTGAGGGTTCCATGCCTTAGGTAGAAGGAAAGTTGCCCGTCTCTGAGTAGGATCGTGAAGACATTCAGGGGCGACACGACCTTTAAGATTTTTGCATAATTGAGAGCCAAGCTTGTGGGGAATGTCCATCTTCAATGGCAGCAAAAGCCTGTGCTAGTAAAGCCATGTTCCGCTGTCGAGATACTCTCATTTTACAAAGACACCACAGGAAGAGGAAAGATACGAACAACATTACGCATGCCAAGGATCCCAACCCCGCCCATTCCTTGAGATGATTCATGGCTGTTGAGATCCAGGATGACAGTCCGATGGCAAGGTCCAGGTCCACTCGCGTTGAATTCACTGTCACTATTTCCACTCTTAGTTGGGTCACCAATCATTCAAACTGCTCAGACCAGTTTCCTAGAAGATAGCTAGAAAGTTGTTTAGATAGATTTGCAGCATGGGAAAAGTTATTATACTGAATACTAGTTACGCAGAGGCCTGAATGTTTAAATTCACATCCTAATTGTGCTATTTGCCACAATATATCTATCTCTTCCTGGACAAGATCAATGCGTTGATTAACAATCATCAGTCCTCCTTTCAGGAGGATGTTGATATGTAGCTGAGTGTCCAGGGCCTGGGCAACATTGGAGGACAAGTTATTTAAGGCCAAGGCCAGAATTTCCCCCAATTAATGCCCAAACAATGTGGAGCATATTTAGGTTGGCGGGGTGCTTGTTCTTCCCCATGCTTAGCTGGCCACCATCCACTAATCCAAGAGGCATTGGCAGAATGACAGGGTCCATAGGAATCCTCTGGCAAATCAAACCAAGCCGCTATCTGATTATACATCTGAACACATTTTGAATTTTCGCTAATATTTCTAACCTTAAGAAAATATGGACTACCACTTAATGCAAAACTTCTATTTTCATTAATACTGGCTATTCCT
The DNA here is from genome assembly GCA_009823505.1 of Rhizomys pruinosus. Taxonomy (NCBI): domain Eukaryota; kingdom Metazoa; phylum Chordata; class Mammalia; order Rodentia; family Spalacidae; genus Rhizomys; species Rhizomys pruinosus. The sequence continues at coordinate 1,598,797 of VZQC01005031.1, forward strand.
ACATCTAAGGGCAAATAGGGTACATCCCAAGATGAATTAGTACTAAAAAGGCGAGGGAAAAGCTTAGCATCATGGCGAACTGGCATTGGTCTCGGGAACACCGACAGTATCCCCCATCGCGGATCCATCCGGGTTGGTGTTACCAGACTCAGGATCAGCGACAGCAGCGTCAGCAGGGGAATCTTCATCCTGAGAAGTTTTGTTACACTTTCTGGTGAGTCTTTCTGGCACCCACACGGGGTCAGTTCGATTCTGTGGAAAAACACAAACAGAGCCTCTCGCCCAGACCAGGACTGGGTCCGGTCCATTCCACTGTCCTGTAAGTATATCCTTCCATTTCACATATCCTTTTTCCTTTCCTTCACGCCACTGATGTCGATCAGCAGCAGAATTATTATTATTGTCCAAATTTAAAAAATTTAAAGTGAAGAGAGTTAATAAGAGCCTATCTTTTGGCCGTTTGTTCTTCCCAATTCCCCCTTTTTGTTTTGATAGACACTCTTTCAACGTGCGATGAGCACGTTCTATAATTCCCTGTCCTTGTGGATTATAGGGTAGACCGTGAGAGCAGACAACATTTATCTGCCGACAAAATTGGGTAAAGGAAGCAGAGGTATAAGCAGGACCATTATCTGTCTTCAGAGAAAGGGGTTTTCCCCAGGCTGCCCAAGCTTCAAGGCAATGTGTGATTACATGGCATGCCTTTTCTCCAGTCATGGGTGTGGCGTGTATCACGCCAGAGTATGTATCAACAGATACATGCACATATTTTAGTGTGCCAAACTCTGGAATATGTGTAACATCCATCTGCCAAGTATGAAGGGGCATGAGCCCTCTGGGATTGACTCCGAGGCTGGGAGGATGAAGATGAATGACACATCTGGGACAGTCTAAGATAATTTTGCGGGCAGTATCGCGCGGAATATGAAATCTATGCTGAAGTGTTTTGGCAGGAACATGGAATAACTCATGGAACTTTTGTGCTTGCTCAATCGCAGATGCAAAGAAGATAAGGGGTACTCGGGTTAAACTATCTGCCAGAGCATTTCCTTTAGTTAGAGGCCCAGGCAGACCTGAATGAGCTCTTATATGTTGAACATAGAATTTTTCAGTTCTGGCCCAGATCAGATCCTGAAGATTTCTAAAATCCGGGCCTACAGAGCTGTTATGTTTAATGGGTCCGGCCGTCTCCAAGATGTTGACAGCATTTACTACATAGGAGGAGTCTGATAAAAGATTAAAGGCAAAAGGACAGGCCTTGAATACTTCCACCACGATTTGTAATTCTACCTTCTGTGGGGAACCTGGCTGGAATTGGAAAATTGTTGGCTCGTGAGAGTCCATAACAAAGGCTCCACAGCCTGTCTTTGAGCCATCAGTAAAGATAGTGGGAACTCCGGGTAAAGGTTGAGTGGAAGTCACCTTAGGATACACAACAGGATGCTCCTTAAAGAAATGTATTAGAGGATGTTTAGGCAAATGGTTATCAAAAGAACCATCAAAGCTACAGCAAAGGATGGCCCAGTCATCAGTGGTACCAGCCAATACACGTACTTGATGCTGGGTATAAGGCGTAATTATCAAGTTGGGTGACTTTCCAAAATGTTGAAGAGAAGATTGAATACCGGATAAGGCTAATTTTGCCACTGTTGATGGGTAATGTTCAATAGATTGTGATGGAGAAATGTGCGGATGAATCCAAAGAAGAGGACCATCTTGCCAGAGTAGGCCAGATGGCTGTTTAAAGGTGGGAAGTATACACAAAGAAATAGGAGCATCCGGCGCCCATCGCCGCAAGAACGCCTTCTTTAATGCCTCCTCCAGCATGCGGAGGGCCTCTCTTGCCGGTGGAGTCAAAGATCTAGGGGAGTCCAAAGCTGGTTCACCCACTAGGATCTCGTAAAGTGGTTGTAGTATATGATTGGGTATTTTAAGATAAGGTCTTAGCCAGTTAATATCTCCCAACAACTTTTGAAAGTCATTGAGGGTGGAAAGGTTATCCTTTCTTAGTTCAACCTTTTGAGGAACAATGCAGTCAGGTAAAATGTGGGCACCTAGGTAATTTATTATCGTGTCCTTTTGAACCTTTTCAGGAGCAATAAATAGGCCTTTATCTTCTAATGTTTTTATAAGGACACAATAGGCATGATTTAGAGTGTCTTCATTTTTATCTGCTAACAGGATATCATCCATATAATGGACACATTTAACTGAAGGAAATTGCTGTCTTACTGGGATTAGGGCATTGTCTACATACAATTGACACATGGTGGGACTGTTGGCCATACCTTGGGGCAACACCACTCATTCAAATCTAGAATCTGGTTTTTCTTGATTGCATGCTGGAACAGTAAAGGCAAACCTTTGGGTATCTTTTGAACAGAGAGGAATGGAGAAGAAACAATCTTTTATATCTATTGTAATCAGGGGCCAATGATCTGGCAAAGCAGACAAAAGAGGGAGGCCATGCTGAACCGGTCCCATGATCTGCATTTGTTGGTTAACTGCTCTGAGATCATGAAGTAGTCTCCATTTTCCTGATTTCATTTTTATTATAAAAATGGGAGTATTCCAAGGAGACACAGATGGTCGGATATGGCCAAATTCTAATTGTTCCTGTATTAACTCTCTTGCTGCCGTTATCTTTTCAGAGGAGAGTGGCCACTGAGGAACCCAAACTGGATCCTCTGTCTTCCAAGTAATGGGAATACTGTCCCCAGTGGCCACTACGAAAAACCCAAACTTTCTTTTCCTTGTCTTTTTTGAATACTAATCGGACTACTGTGTCCTTGGTGATATTTTCCTATACCTTTCCCTGGCATATAACCCATTGTCGTCATAATGTTTCTGGCTGTGTCTGAGTATTCATTGGTGAGGTGAAAACCCATGCTTTGTAAGATGTCCCTTCCCCATAAAGAAATCATCAGTTCAAGTACATAAGGTTGTATAGTACCTGTATGTCTTTCTTTGTCTTTCCAAGTTAACAGTCTAGCACTCATATCAGGTGTCTTTGCAAAACCCAAACCTCTCAAAATCTGGTCAGAGGTCTGAATGGGCCATCCTTTTACGCAATCTTTTAATGCTATAATACTCTATCTGCCCCAGTGTCTAACAGTCCAAGAATCTTTTTGTTCTTAGTGCTTAATTCTAAAACTGGGCATTGACCAAGATCCATAGCCAAAAAGGTAGAGTCAACTCCCGTAAACCCAAATCCTTTGTCTTTTCTTTCCTTAGAATTAGAAGAGTATTTGTCATGAAGACTGGGAAGCAATAATAATTGTGCAATTCTATCCCCAGGAGAGACTGAAACAATTCCACGCGGGGACTCCACCATAATTTTAACTTGGCCTGTATAATCGGGGTCTATAACTCCTGGATGGACGTGAAGCCCCTTTAAGGCAGATGATGAGTGTCCCAAGAGTAACCCTACAGTACCAGGTTCTAGCGGTCCATGAAAATCAGTATCAATAAGCTGTACTCCAATGCTAGGGGTTAATACGAGCCTGGAGGTGGAGTGGAGGTCCAATTCTGCGGAGCCCTAAGTGGCTCTCTACGGTCCTGTGGAGGAACAAAGGTGGGCCACCTGCGTGGGCTCTGGGTCTGTTGGATGTCTTCCATTGCCCCATATATTTGTGGGCCCTGGGGATGTGGGCACTGTAGCCCGTTTTTTGAATGAGCTCCTCCATCACCAGCACTAAGAGGTTTACCATTAATGTCTTTCACTGATCTACACTCATTTGCCCAATGATTTCCCTTTTTACATTTTGGGCAAAGGTCTGGTTTGTCTCTGTTTGACTCATGCTGCAATTCTTCCCTCTCCCTTCTCATAGGACAATGCTCTTTAAAATGGCCTAACTCACCACATCTAAAGCAAATGCCTGATCTTCCTGGGTTTTTCTTTTGCTTTGAAAGCTGTATGACCGTGGCTACAAGACCAGCATTAGTTAAGGGTCTGCCAATTTCTCTGCAAATTTTCATCCATGCCTCAATGCCTTTGTTTTTGTAAGGATTTATTGCTTGCCGACACTCTTTTGTACATTGTTCAAAAGCTAATTGTTTGATAAGTGGCATGGCAGTGTCAGCATTACCAAAAATCCTACCAGCCACTTGAACAAGTCTGGCAACAAAATCAGAAAAGGGCTCAGTAGGTCCCTGTATGATTTTAGTTAGGTTGCCTGTTACTTCCCCTTTATTTGGCAATGCTTTCCAAGCCCTAATGGCAATGTTA
>VZQC01005031.1:1604342-1651933 GCA_009823505.1 Rhizomys pruinosus
AAGACGCGACACGAGAGCGATCTTCCTTGAGCAGTTTATTCGGGTACCCTTACATCCGCTCTCTCCCTTTCCCTTCCCGGTTCACCACCTATAAGGCATGTCACAACCAATCAACTTCCACCACGTGGGTCTCAAGGATAGGATATCTCTATGCGGAACAGAGGGCTTCAGCAAGGCCAAACCAAATAAGGACATGTTTACTGCATGGAGCGCTCACCACCGTGGGGGTGGGAGGCAGAAACCGGCGCCATCTTTGAGGCGCGGCACTTCACAGCTCCCAAAAATGACTCACAAAACCCCCACCTTTTATACCAGCTGGGAGGACAACTCTGCCCCCACAGCCACAAATGCCAATCAAGCCTAAGACAACTAAATTAAATCTAACAAGAATCCACCTTGCTGAAGCACCCAGTTCCTACCTGTGCTTCAGGTGGTAGTGGGAGATCCCTCTCCTTTGTATTTTTCTGTATTGTTTTGTTGTCTATTGTGATTTTTTTCCCTTTCATATCTAATTTTGTTGAGGTTACTTTCTTTCTTTTGGGTAACTGGATTGAGGGACTCTCTATCTCTTTAACTTTTCAAAAAGCCAGCTCTTGAATTTATTGATAATTTTTATATTTTTTGTTTCTATTTCGTTAATTTCTGGTCTGATTTTTGTTATTTCTTCTTTTCTTCTGGATTTGGTTTTCATTTGTTGTTGCCTTTCAAGAGTCTTGAGTTGCAATGTTGTCATTTACATGTGCTCTTTCTGATTTTTTAATGTAGGCCCTTAGAGCTATAACTTTCACTCTTAGGACTGCTTTTATAGTGTCCCAGAGGTTTTATTGTGTTGTATTGTCCTGTCATTTTTGTTTAATTCCAGGAATACTTTTATTTCTTTCCTAATTTCTCCTTTGACCCATTCATCATTCAGAAGTCTGTTTTTAAATCTCCATGAGTTCCTATACTTATTAGGATTTTTCTCCTGTTGAGTTTAAGCTTTGTTGCATTGTGGTCTGATAGAATGCATGGAATTATTCTCATAGAATGCATGGAATGAACCCTTCAATCCAATTCCCTCTAGGACTTTTAGCATGAGGGATGCTGGATTTTGTCAAAGGCTTTTTCTGCATCAATTGAGATGATCACGTGGTTTTTGTCTTTCAGTCCATTCATAAATGATATTTATTGATTTTCATATGTTGAACCATCCCTGCATCTCTGGTATGAATCCAACTTAGTCATGATGGATGATCTTTTTGATGTGGATCTGTATGTGGTTTGTAAGTATTTTGTTGAGAATTTTTGCATCTGTGTTCATTAATAAGATAAGTCTATAGTTCTCTTTTTTGGTTGTATCTTTGCCTCGTTTTGGTATTAGAGTGATGCTGGCTTCATAGAGGGAATTTGGGAGAATTCCCTCTGCTTGTATCCTTCCAAACAATTTGAGTAATAATGGTTGTAAGTCTTTTTGAAATGTTTTATAGAATTCTGCCATGAAACCATCTGGGCCTGGACTTTTTTTAGTTGGGAGGTTTCTTATTACATTTTCAGTTTCTTCATATATTATGGGTCTATTTAAGCTGTAGATCTCTTCTTGGTTAAGCTTTGGTGTTTCCCAGGATTTCAGATATTCATCCATTTCTCCTAGGTCTTCAAACTTAGTAGAGTATAGGTTATTGAAGTATTCCCGTAAGATTGTCTGGATCTTTTCATTGTCTGTTGTGATATTTTCACTTTAATGATGGATTCTATTGATTTGGAGTTGTTCTTTCTTTTTGGTTAACTGGGCTAGAGGTCCGTTTATATTGTTTATTCTCTCAAAGAACCAACTTTTGGATTTATTGATTTTTTTTGTATTGTTTTCTTTGTTTCTATTTCATTGATTTCTGCTCTGATTTTTGTTATTTCTTCTTGTTGTGTTTAGGGTTCATCTGTTGTTGTCTCTCAAGTGTTTTGAGCTGGAGTGTTAGATCGTTCACTTGTACTCTTTCTGTTTTTCTAATGTAGGCACCCAGGGCTATAAACTTATCTCTTAGGACTGCTTTTAATGTATCCCATAGATATTGTTGTGTTGTATTATCATTGTCATTCAGTTCCAGGAATGCTTCTATTTCTTTCTTTATTTCTTCCTTGACCCTGATTCATTATTCAGGAGAGTGTTGTTTAGTCTTCAAGTGTTCTTGTAAATAGTAGGGCTTATCCTGGTATTGATATTGAGCTTTACTGCACTGTGGTCTGATAGAATGCATGAAATTATTACAATATTTTTGTATTTGTTGAGTTTTTTTTTTCTGTTTCTTAGTATGTGGTCCATTTTGGAGAATGATCCATGGCATGCTGAATAGAAAGTGTATTATCTGGTATTTGGGTGGAATATTCAGTAGATTTCTCTGAGGTCCATTTGGTGTATCATATCATTCAGTTCAGATGTCTCTCTGTTTATTCTTTGTCCTGTTGACCTGTCCAAACGGCTCAGTGGGGTATTGAAGTCCCCTACGATGAGTGTGCTGGGGTTAATCTGTACCTTGAGGTCCTGGAGAATTATCTTTATAAAGTTTGGTGCACCAGAGTTTGGTGCATACATGTTCATGATTGTGAAATCTTTATGGTCAATTGTTCATTCGATAAAGATGCAATGGCTCTCTTTGTCTCTTCTGATTTCTTTTACTTTGAAGTCTATTTTGTCTGATATTAAAATTAGAACCCTTGCTTTCTTTTTGTTATCATTTGCTTGGAATATTTTTTCATCCCTTCACTGTAAGTTGGTGCCTATCCTTGAGAGTGAGATGGGTTTCTTGTAGACGCCATATAGATGGGTTCTGTTTCCTAGTCCAATCTCCCAGTCTATGTCTTTTGATTGGGGAGTTTAGTCCATTAATATTTAAGGTTATAACTGAAAGATGTGTGTTGCTTCCTTTCACCTTATTATCCATTTGCATTTTTGGTCTAGGTTTCTAATTCTGCAGTTATGCTTTTATTAATTTCTCTTTCTAGGTGCCTGGGGATATTTGCTCCTCTCATCTGTCCTTTGAATTGCTTCAAGTATTTTCCCTAGGGTTGGTTTTCCAGACATGTATTCTATCATCTTGTATATGTTATGGGATATTTTTCTCTCTCCTTCAACTATAATCAACATTTTTGCTGGTATAGTAACCTGAGTTGGCATCTATAGTCCTTTAACACTGGGAATGTTTTGCTCCATGTTCTTCTTGCTTTCATGGTTTGTGCCGAGAAGTGAGTTGTAATTATGATGGGTTTCCCTTTGTATGCGACTTGTTTTTCTTTTGTAGCTTTCAGAATTTTGTCTTTGTTTTGGGCAGCTAGCATTTTAACTGTGATACGGTGTGGGGATTTTCTTTTCTGATCTTGTCTATTTGGATTCCTATGTGCTTCTTGTATTTGTATGGGTTTGTCTATTTTTGGTTTGGATAAATTTTCATCTATTATTCTGTTGAAGATCTGATCAATACTATTTTCTTGAGATTCTTCTTCTTCCTCTATTCCTATGATGCGGAGGTTTGATCTTTTCACAGTGTCTCACATTTCCTGGTGGTTCCACTTTTGTGTATTTAAAATTTTTCATAATCTTTATTTGAGCTTTTTAGTTGTTCTGTGTTATCTTCCAGGTCTGATATTCTTTGTTCTGCATCCTCCATTCTACTTCTGAGGCTTTTTCTGTTCCTTTCCTTTTGATTGAATGAATGTCCGGTTTCCTTTTTCATTTTATCCAGAGATTTCTTTAGTTTTTCCACTTCCTTTTGGACCTTCTCAATCCTTTCGTGTAGCTCTTTGCTTCACTGGTTGGTTTCATTTTTCAGTGTTTCTACTTCCTTCTGGAGTCTGTCATTCTCTCCCTCTAGGTCCTTCTTGAGGTTTTCATTCTCTCTCCTTAGTTCTCTGACTTGTTCTTTATATTCTTTGATTTTTTTGAATATATCTGCAATAGTTCCTCTAAGATCTGTGTCCTGGGCCACCCCCAGGGGGCTCCCACTGTAGGAATCTCCCACAGGGTTGATAGAGCTTGGTGTAGAATTATCCTCTACCTTTCCCATGTTGTCCCTTCATCGTGTCCCTGGCATGTGGTTTTCCCTTTTTCTGTATTCCCATGTGAATACCAAACAAATGCCTCTTCGCAGTGTTGAAAGCTTGCTTTGCTTGTCTCCTTCAGATGTTATTTATTTATTTATTTATTTATTTATTTATTTATTTATTTTCTCCTTGTATATGGAGTGTTGACTTGTCCAGGTTTCAGGCTTTCAATTTTGTTTATATGTTGGAAGTCTAACTCACTCTTCCCTTTATGTTCTGAAAGTTCTCCAAAAAAATCCACTTGGACATTGGGGGCGGGCGGGGGAGATATGCCTCAGTTAACCCATGCCCCAGTACTCTGTGCTTCAGGTGGTCCTGGGAAATCCCCAATCTATTCTATGCTCTGTGCACTCCCATTTCGTTTGTTTGTTTCTTTTTTTGTTGTTGTTCTTTTTGATACAGAGTCTCCCTGTAGCTCTGGCTGTCATGGAACTTGCTATGTAGTTCAGGTTGGACTTGAACTCACAAAGATCCACCTGCCTCTGCCTCCCAAGTGCTAGGATTAAAGGCATGCTCCACCATGCCTGGCCCCAATTTGTTTCTTTTTTAAATTTATTTCTTTTTTAATTAATTTTATTTATTTATTTATTTATTTATTTATTTATTTTTTGGTCTTTTCAAGACAGGGTTTCCCTGTAGCCCCAGCTGACCTGGAACTCACTCTGTAGACCAGGCTGGCCTTGAACTCACAAAGATCCACCTGCCTCTGCCTCCCAAGTGCTAGGATTAAAGGCGTGAGCCACCACGCCTGGCTAATTTTATTTGTTTTTGTATGTGTATGAATGTACTGTCTGCATGTAGGTTTGTGCACTCCTGTCATGCAATGTTGCAGAGGTCAGAAGAGGGCGTCTGATCCCCCTGGAACTGGAGTCAAAGATGTTCTCAGCCGCCATGTGGGTGCTGGAGATCGAACCTGGGTCCTCTGCAAGAGCAGTCAGCGCTCTTAACCGGTAGGCCATCTTTCCAGCTCCCCAATTTGTTTCTTAATCCGTTTAAGTAGTCTATCTCTTTTGAATTTGGAGTTCAATCCATTGGTATTTAAAGTTATTGAAAATTTTTATTAATTCTCACAATTTAATTTGTTTGCCTTCTTGGTCTAACATTGCTTTCCACAGTTATACCTTCATTTAGTTTCTTTCTGTTGTCTCTTGGGTATGGTTACTCCTTTCTTCAGCTCTTTGTATTGCTTCAAGTATTGTCTATAGTGTTGGCTTTCTGGACACAAAATCTTTCAGGCTATTTATGTTGTGGAAGATTTTTCTTTTTCACTTCTACTATATTAAACATTTTTTTCTGGGTAAATTGTTCTAGTTTGTCATCTATGGACATTTAGAACCAGGAATACTTTGGTCCAGGTTCTTCTGGCTTTCATAATTTACATTGAAAAGTCAGCTGTAGTTTGGATGGGTTTTCCCTTATATTTGATTTGTTGTTTTCCTTATTCTGCTGTCAGTGTTCTCTCTGTTCTGTACATTTAATGTTTTTACTATGATATTGTGTTAGTAGTTTTTTTACTGTTCTTGCCTATTTGGTGCTCTATGTGCGTCTTTCCTTTGTATGGGCATGTCTTTCCTTACTTTGGGGAAATTTTCTTCCATAATCATGTTGATGATTTGGTCAATACCTTTATCCTGAGATTCTTCTCTGTCCTGTATACCTATGATGCATAAATTTGTTTTTTTTTCCATGCTGTCCCGCATTTCCTGCATATTATATTCCTACGCTTTTTTTTAAATTCTCATAATCTTCACTTGAGTAATCCAGTTCTTCAGCTTTATCACCTAGCCTTGATACTCTGTTTTCTGTTTCATTCATTCTGTTGCTGAGGCTCTCTCCCATCATTTCCAGGTGGTGTATTGAATGTTTCACTTCCTTCTTCATTTCAGCCTGAGTTTTCCTCAATATTTCTCTTTTGTGAATTCAGTCAGAAGTTTATCCCTATCTTTAGATCCTTTGTTTATTTGTCTGTTCTTTAAATTTATTGATTTATTTGATCATGTTTATGATTGTTATTTAAAATTCTCTGTCATGGGTTATCTCAAGTGGGTTCTCATTTTAGAACTCTCCTAGAGGGCTGGTGGTGGTGATGATGGATACATGGTTTTTCATATTATTATTTTTTCTTTGTGATTTTTGGCATGTGGATTTCTTTTTTTTTATGCTAGTATAAAATTCAAGTCTGCCTTTGTTGAATCGAAGACTGATTTTGCTTTTCTTCTTGATGTACTTTAGCTGTTTTTCTTACTAGATATGAAAAGCTAGATGGTCTAAGCTTCAGGTTCTCTCTTTTGATTGGAGTGACTGTATGGTTCTAGTCCAGCTACTCAGGAGCCCCCACAAAGGTCCAAGTCAGCCACCAATCTGATACTCTCAGGCTTCCTCCTAAGGTCTGGGCCCCTTTTACCCAGTAGGCACAGCTCAATTTGGGAAGCTCACTAGGCAGAGGCAAGATTCAGGTGCTCTCAGGCAGTCTGCAAAGGTCTGAGCCCCTACTAAAGGGCAGAGAAGTCTAGCCCTGCAGTAACATGAGCAGGTTCAGGTGGTCCCAAAGTATGGGGATGGGCGGGGCACCATATGGGAAGCTCACCACCACAAGCAGGCCTGATTCAGGGACTCTCAGGCAGGCTGGAAATGTCTGGATCCTTATTAAAGTGCAGAGAAGTTTATCTCTACAACAGAGAGAGGAATTTCAGATGGTCCCAAGGTAGGGAGATGGGCCATTTGTGAAGGCCACCAGCAGGAGGCCAGATTGAGGCAGACTGGAAATGTGTGGCAATTGTACTTTTTCTATCTTAAAAATTCTAGCATTTATTTATTTATTTATTTATTTATTTATTTATTTATTATCAGTGGAAATAACTTTAGACCTAGATGAACCTGAGGCTCTGAAATAAAGTCATTGACAGACTAAAAAGCAAGAATGCATGCCTGGAATTAACTTTAAAACAGTTCTTTTAGGTACAGAGACTAATGGGTTGTGCAGCCTTTAGAGGTTTGTGAGATTGTCTTGTGATACTATAAAATTTCATGGATAAGAACTCAGGGTTCTATTTTATATGAGTTACCTACTTAGTAAATTGTGGAACAATTGCTTTCAAATCTAGCATTTTTCATTTCCAAGTGGAATCACCAAGAGAGTTATTTTCTCTCTCTGGACCACACTTTTTAAAATAAATAGAAAATATATTTTCTTTACATCACAGGAAATGAGGTTATGCTATAAAATGTTGTCCCTTTACAACAAATACACTCTTTCATTTTCCCTGCATGCTCTGCCCCTGCTTATTTTGAAGCTAAGGGTTTTTTTTTAACATTTTAATTCAAATTTTGTGCATTTTATACATCATTTCCCATTCCAATCTTGACTCATCTCCCCTTCCGTGCTCCCCATCCCACCTGAGTTCATGCACCTGCCATCCCTGCCCCGTATCTTTTTCTGATTCTTTTCAGTTTTTCAAAGTAGAGGATTATTGTCCTTGGGGGAACTTTACTGTTTCAGTCGGTTCCCTGTCCCAGTTCCTTTGCTGTTGTTGTTCCCTCCAATCTGTATTGCTTCAACATATACATATTCATATATATATGTGCATATGCATATATATATGTCACACCTATACTAAAATTATATCATCTGTACAAAAACAGTCAATTCCATATCATATTTCAGGATTCACATGTTTTTCTTTTTAAATTTATATTACTCTAGAATGTGCCTATATATCCTCCACCCATATACCAAGATTATAAAGTCTAAAAATAAGTGGTGGGTTAATTCTAGGGCCTGTTAAGGGATTTAAATTATAAGAACACAATTGCTTTCAGGGAAGGGAGTATATAACATTGATGATGCTCAGTTTGACTAGGTGTTGGGTGCTAGTATCCACAATTGAGGGATACCATTCCTCGTTTGTTTTTCTGGGACTCTGTTACTTCACTTAACATAACATCTTCTAGTCCCATCCATTTACCTGCAAAGTTCCTGATGCCATCTTTCTTTACTGCTGCATAGAACTCCATTGTGTAGATGAACCACATTTTCTCTATCCACTCTTTGGTTGAGGGGCATTTGTTTCCAGCTCTTCATTATTGTGGAGAGCTGTAATGAACATGTTTGTGCATGTATCTCTGCGGTAGGATGAGTCTTGTGGGTATATACCCAGGAGTGGTATGTCTGAATCAGGTGATAATCTCATTTTAAGTGTTTTCAGAATTCTCCATACTGCTTTCCATATTGGTTATATGAATTTACATTCCCACCATCAGTGCCTGAATGCTCAGCTTTCCCCACAACCTCTCCAGCACTTAGTATCATTTGTTTTCTTGATTCTAGCCATTCTTATTGGAGTGAGATGATACCTTTTTTATTTTATTTTTATTTTTATTTTTATTCTTTTTGGTTTTTTCAAGACAGGGTCTCCCTGTAGTCCCAGCTGTCCTGAAACTCACTCTGTAGACCAGGCTGGCCTTGAACTCACAAAGATCCACCTGCCTCTGCCTCCCAAGTGCTAGGATTAAAGGCGTGCGCCACCATGCCCGGCTTAATTTTATTTGTTTTTTGTGTGTATAAATGTACTGTCTGCATGTAGGTTTGTGCACCCATGTCATGCAATGCCGCAGAGGTCAGAAGATGGTGTCAGATTCCCCTGGAAATGGAGTTAAAGATGGTTCTCATCCGCCATGTGGGTGCTGGGGATCGAACCTGGGTCCTCTGCAAGAGCAGTTGGTTCTCTTAACCACTAGGCCATCTCTCCAGCCCCGAGATGATATCTTAAGGTGGTTTTAATTTGAATTTCCTTAATTATTAGTGATGTGGAGCATTGTTCAAGATGTTTCTCAGCCATCTCTATTTCCTCATTTGTGAAATCTCTGTTCAGCTCTTTACTCCATCTTTTGAGTGAGTCATTTGATTTCTTACTTCTTTGTTTTTTGAGTAGTTTATATATTCTGGATGTTAATGCTCGGTCAGATGTATCACTGACGAAAGGTTCCTCCCACTCTGTGGGTTTTCTCTTCACTTCTTTGACTGTTTCTTTTGCTGTACAGAAGCTTTTGAGTTTAATGAGGTTCCACTTGTCAATTGTCGACCTTATTTCCTGTGCAGCTGCTGTCTGGTTTAGAAAGTCTTCTCCTATACCTATGCCTTGTAGGTTGCTGCCAACATTTTCTTCTAGCACCTTAGAGTTTCGGGTTTCACTTCGAGGTCTTTGATCCATTTGGAGTTGAGTTTTTATATAGAGCAAGAGGTAGGGGTTTAGTCTTATTCTTCTACAAGTGGTGATCCAGTTTTGCCAACACTATTTGCTGAAGATGCTGTGTTTCCTCCATTGTGTCTTCTTGTCCCCTTTGTCAAATATGAGATGTCTGAAATTATGCTTGCTCAAGTTTGGATCTTCAATTTTGTTCCATTCATCTACAGGTCTGTTTTTGTGCCAGTATCAAGATGTTTTATGACTATAGCTCTATAATATACTTTGAAGTCTGGTATAGTAATCCCCCCTGTATTGCTCTTTTCACTCAGGGTTGTCTTGGCTATTCCAGGGTCTTTCGTTTTTTCCATATGAATTTAAGGAATTTTTTTTTCCAAGTCTGTGAAGAAATTCATGGGGATTTTAATTGGGATTGCATTGAATATGTACTTTAGTTTGGGTAGGATGGACATTTTTACTATATTAATTTTTCCAATCCATGAGCATGGGAGGTCTTTCCATCTTCTGATGTCTTCTTCAATTTCCTTCTTCTGGGGTTAAAAATTTTTTGTTGTAGAGATCTTTGGTGTCTTTGGTTAGGTTTTATTGTTTTGATATAATTGTAAGTGGGAAGGGCTCCTTATATTCCTTCTTCAGTTGCTTATTGTTTGTGTAAAGAAAGGCTACTGATTTCTGTAAGTTAATTTTGAAACAGGGTCTCCCTATAGCCCCAGCTGGCCTGGAACTCACTCTGTAGACCAGGTTGGCCGTGAACTCACAGAGATCTGCCTGCCTCTGCTTCCTGAGTGCTAGCATTAAAGGTGAGCATCATCACACCCAGCTTAAACACAGTTCTTAAGTGCCATGTAGGTGCTGGGAATCTACCTGGGTCCTCTGCAAGAGCAGTTGGTGCTCTTAACCTCTGAGTCATCTCTGTAGCTCTGAAACCAATTTTAAGCAACTTTCTGTTTCATAAATTATGATAGTACCCATTTGCTTATTTGTATGAGCAGAATATTAATAGTAATTTTTTAATTTTTTTTCCTTATATAATTTTGTATTATTTTATGTTTAGGAGTTCACATTTTTCCCTTTAATTTTATATTACTGTAAAATATGACTACATACCCTCCACCCATATAGCATAATTACTAATCTGGAAAATAAGTGGTAAGCTAATTCTAGAACCCATTAAGAGTTTCACATTATTACAGTACAGTTGCTTTCAGATAAAAAGAAATATAACAATAACTTTGCTCAGCTTGCCTTTCAACTAGGGATTTGGTGCTAGCATCCACAAATGAGGGAAACCATTCATTGTTTTTCTGGGACTGTTTGTTTTTCTGGGACTTGAAGCCATTATTAGCATAATGGCTTTAAATTCCGTCCATTTACCTGAAAAGTTCATGATGTCATCTTTCTTTACCACTGCATAGAATTCCAATGTGTAGATGTACCACATTTTCTCCATCTATTTGTTGGTTGAGGAACACTTGGGTTCCTTCCAGCTCTTTGCTATTGTGAAAAGAGCTGCAATAAACATAGATGTGCATGTATTCGTGCAGTAGTATGAGTCTTGAGGGTATATACCCTGGACTCGGTCAGGTGGTAGGCTCATTTTCAGTTTCTTTTTTTCTTTTTTTTTTTTTTTTTTTTTGGTCTTTTTGAGACAGGGTCTCCCTGTAGCTCCAGCTGTCCTGGAACTCACTATTGTAGACCAGGCTGGCCTGGACTCACAAAGATCCGCCTGACTCTGCCTCCCAAGGGCTAGGATTAAAGGTGTGTGCCACCACACCCGGCAAACATTTTCAGTTTCTTAAGAGTTCTCCACACTTCGTTCCATAGTGGTTGCATGAGTTTGCATTTCCACCAACAGTGGGTAAGTGTTCTCCTTTCCCCACAACCTCTCCAACATTTGGTATCCTTTGTTTTCTGGATTATAGCTAGTCTTTGAGACTTCAGATGTTGTGATAAGAAGGCCATACACAAATCTAATTTGTAGTATTTTTATTTTTATTAGCTAAGTATAAACTTGCTATAACCTTATCTGTTGCTGGTATGTATAGATTGGTCTAATTGAATGTCCAAGGTTCTTTGTGTCATTGTACAATTTACATTTTATTACATATTATAAATAATCCAGAGGTGATTTAAAGCATATCGGAGGTTATAGGGTTTATGTAATAGCTATGCTACTTTATATACGGCACTTGAACAGCCACAGGGTTTGATGTCCTTGAGGGAGTCTTGAACCAGTACCAGAAGCTACTAAAATACAAGTGTACATTCATTTCATTTTCCTTAAGCATTATATGACATATAAACACATGATATATATTATATATTATATAATATGAAATAGTTTAATCAGTGTATACTTTTAACAGACTATCTCTGATATTTCTCAAACACACTTGTTTCCATGTTTCTGTTACCTAAAATGTCAAGCTGACAGATACTTTCCTAACTTTTGAAATTATATAAGATTCAATTTACATTACCTATTCATAATTATAAAGCATCTCATATTTTCTAGAAAAAAAAAACAAAAAAATCCAAAACAGATGGAGACTATTACAATTTCTACAACTGGTCAAAGTATAAAGTGTCTGTGAGGTACCTAGACTTAATTGCTAGGTCTGAAATGCAACCCCTATATATAAGGCTAAGAAAACATCCAGGAAGAGGCGTGGAAAAATTTTAAGAGCCAGAGGTCCAGAACTCATGCTCTGGGATAATATCTTATAGACGTGTAATAAAAATATTACTCTAAATTACATTTTTATTTTGATAAATATATATTCATATATGATGCACTGGATTAAAATGAGGAATGTCCTCCATAAACTCAGTTATTTGAACACTGATTCCCAGTTGTTGCTGCTGTTTGGAAAAGTTCAGGAGGTGTGGCCTTTTGGGAGGAATTATGTCACTTGGGGCAGCCTTTGAGAATTCATATCCGTGCCTTACTTCCTTCTCTCTGCTTCCAGAGTATAGATGGAGATGAGATTTCTCAGCTTCTGTCCCTCCCTTGCCACTATGGATTCCTCTTCTGAGATCTGAAGCCAGGGTGAGTTCTTTCTCCTGTAAGTCACCTTTGGTTACAGCAACAAAAACTAATGCATATGTGTTCGCATATGTACCTGTGTTTACTTCTGAAGGAGTATATCTGGTTGTCATCTATTTCCCTAAACTTTGCCTCCCTCATCTAAAGTCTGTTAAATTCCTTTAATATTTTGAATGATCTGGAAAAATTTAATTTCTATTTATTTTATTCTTAAGAAATAAATAATTATATGCATATATATTGAGAGTGTAGGAAAAAGAAAGCATATATATGAATAATTTAATGATTTCTGTTTGACAATATAATGTAGTTTCTGACAGAATAATAGTTTCTAAGATTCAACTGCAATTGGGACAGTGCCTATACAATATAAACTAATTGAATCACAACTGGTGGTACTAGTTTGTTCTGCCTTTGTAATAAATGTAAAATAAAATTTTATTTATTTTTTAACTTATTTTGTATGTGTATGAACATACTGCCTACATGTAGGTTTGTGCACCTATGTCATGCAAGGCCGCCGAGGTCAGAAGAGGGCATTGGATTCCCTTGGAAGTGGAGTTAAAGATGGTTCTCAGCCGCCACGTGGGTGCTGGGGATTGAACCCGGATCCTCTGCAAGAGCAGTCGGCGCTCTTAACTGCTAGGCCATCTCTCCAGCCCCCACTTTTTTTAAAACTTTAATCAAGTTATGTCATTCGGTACTTTTAAAATTGATTATTTCCAATCAATTCCATAAGAATTAAATGAGTTAAGGTGGTTGATTAATGGTAATTATGAAGAGTTAACACACCTATTTTTCAACCTGTTTTCTAAATCAGTGTTTATTCTATAGAATTCATTTATTTACTTTTTTTTGGTCTTTTTTAGACAGGGTCTCTGTGTAGCCTCAGTTGTCCTGAAACTCACTATGTACACCAGGCTGGCCTTGAAGTTACATAGACATGCCTGCCTCTGCTTCTTGAGTGCTGGTGTTAAAGGATTAATTCTATAGAACTTATTCTAATGAATGTTTATTTGAGTGGATTTGTTTTAAAAGTCCTTTTTAACTATGTAATAGAAAAAATGAAATAATATTCTCTGTAGGATTTTATTTTTTAAAAAATAATTGTCTTTAAAATTCAGACTATGTGTTGTCTGCATGAAAACCCTGTACTCTGAAATCAGAGTATGTATTCTCATCTGGATGGAATGACTTTTTTTTTTTTTTTTNACCAGCTATCTTGGAACTCACTGTGTAGACCAGGCTGGCCTTGAACTCACAAAGATCTGCCTGCCTCTGCCTCCCAAGTGCTAGGATTAAAGGCCTCCACCACCACACCCGGCGGAATGACTTTTTAAATATCAGCTTGGTCAAACTAGCTGAAAAGATCCCAGCAGTGATATTGTTCCTGATTTCCTGTGCATTTGTTTCTAAGAGTCTTTCATATTTGAAGTTTTTCTTGTCTTTTTCTTGTCAAGTTTTGGCTTATGCATTTTGAAGATTTATAATAAGAGCACAAGTTATTCAATATTTTTGATGAATTGAATGTTAATTATTGTTAAATATCCTGTTTAATTTCTATCTATATTTTCCATCACTATCTCGCGATAGATACTGCAGATCAACTCTTCTAGATCCCTGCATTCAAGACTACTGCACTTCTACCTGCCCAAGTGTACTCTGCTGGAGAATTAAATATTCTTTCGAATCCTTGTTGAGCATGAGAGAATTCCATCCTTCCTATTTAGAAACAAACCATCGGACATCCCCCTCCCCCGACCCCTGTGCTGACTTCTGGAATTCTGTGTTGCTTCTTCATTCATGCACTTCTGCTCTCGACCTCCCTCTCCACCTCTTCTCAAGTACAGTTTCTACTTCCCATGTCAGAGGACCTTCCCTCTGTCCCTCTCCTTAAGTACAGTTTCTACTTCACATGTCAGAGGGACCTTCCCTCTCTCCCTCTCCTCAAGTACAGTTTCTACTTCCCATGTCAGAGGAACCTCTCTCTCTCCCTCTCCTCAAGTACAGTTTCTACTTCCCATGTCAGAAGACCTTCCTGTGTGCCCCAGGTCATCTCAGTGGTGCTGCTGTGTGTTCAGCAATTGAAAACTTTTCATTCTTCACATACCTGTCTTCGCTGGAAGGGAAAGTTTAGTTCCAGACACTCCTTCAGTGTCAGGTTCTTTCCAAACACATTTAGGTGAATGTAGGTTAACTCGGTAATTATGTCATAATTTTTTAATATTTCTTTTTTTCCAAAGTCAGTGTAGATTTCAGAAGAACATCTATATATTTTTGTCTTAGTGAAGTTTCAAGATTATTCACCAAATCTCTATAAACCTGTGGCTCAAACACTTGAAGGTGGAGAATGCAAATACATTGTCCTTCATGCTTTGCCTCAGCTATAGGTTTGTTCTTTGTGC
Organism: Rhizomys pruinosus; assembly: GCA_009823505.1. Classification (NCBI taxonomy): domain Eukaryota; kingdom Metazoa; phylum Chordata; class Mammalia; order Rodentia; family Spalacidae; genus Rhizomys; species Rhizomys pruinosus. Next base: position 1,619,069 of record VZQC01005031.1, read on the forward strand.
TACAAAAAGGAATATCTTTAAAAGAAGGTAGGGTGAATCGGAGGCTATCTTTTGTGAATGAATGACCATTCAAAATTTTTTAACTAAGAAAAATGTGATTTTTACAAAGACAAATTAATTCTTCCTCTAACTATAAAAAAACCCAACTTTAAAATTTTCTATTCCATTGTTCCACGCGAACAAGCTTCTTTTGAGGTTCACACTGCCTCTGTATAATCGTCACAGACATTCTTGTTTTTCTAGTCACCACGGGCTGTGTTGGGTGATCTTGCTCCCAGTTTTCTATGTGATCTATAAAATGGCCTTTTCCAGCTTTTTGGCACAGCCTCTTATAGTCTGGATGATGTTCTGTGTGGTTGCCCTTGCTTCTGTCAGCCCAGCTCATGTGTACAGCATCGGAAGAATACAGAGTGTGGCTTAACCACAAAACAGACTTCCAAGACAAAAATCACAAATAGAGAAGCTTTAGTTTAGAATGCCAAAATATCCGTGCCATCTGTGAATTCTAGATTTGCCAAAGAAAAACAAATGGGAACTATATGGTTTTCCTTTCAAACTTCCATATTAGAATAGGCAGAAGATTGAGGTTATCCCACCACAAAATATTTTTTAAAGTGTTAATTACAGTCATGTTGGTTTTTTGTATGCCCTGTAATTACAGAATCAATATTTTTGTGGCTAAATTTTCTATATAGTAACAAAAGACTCTTAAAATATTTTGAGTGAAGAATGACAGGAAGAGTTATCCATGTGATGAGCCTTCTTTTATTTGATGGTGAAAATATTAAGCGGGAAATAATACAGATCTTGGCAGGTCCCAGGAGTGCTAAATTGAATTAGCAAACATTAATTAATCTTTTTGAAAATTATGACTTGAAAGAGAGCCCACTGGTTAGGTTAAGATGTATTTAGTGTAGTCTAAGCAGGGAGAGAAAGGACTTGCAAATAAAATTTCCACCTGGAAATTGACAGATCTGATCAATGGTGCCTGGTTATGTGTACTGGATAATTTAATTTTTTCTTTTCATCTTTTTCTTAATTTTTATTGAGCTTTTGTATATTTCCTACTACATTTCTTAATCAAATTTAAACCTGTTCCCCCATCCTTATCCCCCTCACCAGAATTCATGCATTCTGCCATACATGTTAAGTCCCATCTTGCATCTTTTTCTCAGTCTTTTTTTTAACTTTTTTGATACATAATTTTACAGGTTTGGTCAGTTTTTTGAGCAAGTCTTTTTAGTTGTTGTTGTTCCCTTTAATTTTGTATTACTCCAAAATATGCATATATATATATATATATAATATACATATGTAAAATCCATACATATACCCAAATTACAAACTCTGAAACAAACTCTAGGTTAATTCCAAAACAAGTTTAGAGTGGAACTCTTCACCAGTGATCCATGTGACAAAGGTTCAACATCCAGAAGTCACTTTTTTATGTTTAGGGGTTCATATTTTTTCTTTTAATTTTATATTACTCTAGAATATGAATATATAACTTCTGTCCTTATACATTAATTACTATGCCTGAAAATAAGTGATAAGTTAAATCTAGGGTCATTAAAATATTAACATTATAACATCACAGTTGTTTTCAGATAGAAAGAAATATAACAATAACATTGCTCAGGTTTTCTTTCAATTAGGGGATTTGGTACTAGCATCCACAAATGAGGGAAACCATTCCCTGTTTGTTGTTTTGGGACTGTGTTACTTCACTTAGCATAATGTCTTCGAGTTCCATCCATTTACCTGCAAATCTCATGATGTCATCTTTCTTCACTGCTGCATAGAACTCCATTGTGTAGATGTACCACATTTTTGTTATCCAATCATCAGTTGAGGGGCATTTGGGTTGGCTCCAACTCTTTGCTATTGTGAGAAGAGCTTCAGTGAACATAGATGTGCATGTATCTTTGTAGTAGGATGAGTCTTGTGGGTATATAGCCAGGAATGGTAAGGCTGGGTCAGGTGGTAGGCTCATTTTGAGTCTTTTAAGGCTTCTCCACACTGCTTTCCACAGTGGTTGTCTGAGTTTGTAGTCCCACCAGCAGTGGATGAGTGTTCCCCTTTCCACAAAACCTCTCCAGCATTTGGTGTCTTTTGTTTTCTTGATCTTAGCCAGTCTTATTGGAGTGAGATGGTAACTTAGAGTGGTTTTAATTTGCATTTCCTTAATTAATGATGTTGAACTATTTTAAGATGTTTCTCATCTTTCCTCATTGGTGAAGTCTCTGTTCAGCTCTTTACTCCATCTTTTGAGTGAGTCATTTGTTTTCTTATGTCTTTGTTTTTTTAGTAGTTTATATATTCTGGATGTTAATGCTCTGTCAGATGTATCACTTGTGAAGATTTCCTCTCACTCTCTGGGTTTTCTCTTCACTTCCTTGATTTTATCTTTTGCTATGCAAAAGCTTTTGAGTTTGATGAGGTCCCACTTGTCTGCTATTGACCTTATTTCCTGTGTGGCTGCTGTTTGATTTAGAAAGTCTTTTCCTACTCCTATGTCTTGTAGATTGCTACCAAGTTTTTCTTCTATTACCTTCAGAGTTTTGGGTTTCACATTAAGGTCTTTGATCCATTTGGAGTTTATTTTTGTACAGGGTGAGAAGTAGGGGTTTAATTTTGTTCTACTACAAATGGTGATCCAGTTTTGCTAGCACCATTTTCTGAAGATGCTATCTTTCCTCCAATGAGCTTTTTTTGGCCCCTTTATGGACTATGAGGTAGCTGAAATTTTATGAGCTCAAGTTCGGATCTTCAATTTTGTTCCATTGGTCAATGGGTTTGTTTTTGTGCCAGTATCAGGCTCACTATAGCCCTGTAGTATAGCTTGAAGTCTGATAAGGTGATACCCCTGTACTGCATTTTCCTCTCAGAGTTGCTTTAGCTATTTGGAGACTTTTGTTTTTCCATATGAATTTAAGGATTTTTTTTAAATTTTTTTATTTATTTCTGTATGTGTATGAATGTACTGTCTGCATGAAGGGTTGTGCACCCATGTTGTGCAATGCCGCGGAGGTCAGAAGAGGGTGTTGGATTCCCCTGGAACTGGAGTTCTCCTGGAATTGGAGTTTCAGACGGTTCTCGGCCGCCATGTGGGTGCTGGGGATCGAACCCGGGTCCTCTGTAAGAGCAGTCAGTGCTCCCAACCGCAAGGCCATCTCTCTAGCCCTGAATTTAAGGATTTTTTTTAAGTCTGTGAAGAAACTCATGGGTATTTTAATTGGGAGTGCATTGAATCTGTATATTAATTTGGGTAGAATGGACATTTTTAATATGTTAATTTTTCCAATCCATGAGCATGGGAGATTTTTCCATCTTTTGATGTAATCCTTAATCTCCTTTTCAGGGTTTTAAAATTTTTGTTGTAGAGATCTTTGTTGTCTTTGGTTAGGTTTGTTCATAAGTATGTTATTATTATTATTTTTGAGGCTGTTGTGAGTGGGAAAATCTCCTTACATTCCTTCTCCAGTTGCTTGTTGCTGATGAAAAGAAAGGCTACTGATTTTTCTAGGTTAATTTTATATCCTGCCACTTTACTGAAAGTCTTAATTGTTTCTAGGAGTTTTCTGGTGGAGTTTTTAGCATCTCTCAAGTAAACTATCATATCACCTGCAAACAGGGATAGTTTGACTTATTCTTTTCCAATTAGTACTCCTTTGATTTCCCTTTCTTGCCTTATCTTAGCAAGCATTTCGAGCACTATACTGAAGAGGAGTAGCGATAGGGGGCAGCCTTGCTAGGTTCCTACCTTTAAGGGAAATGCTTCTAATTTTTCTCCATTTAGGATGATGTTGGTTGTGGGTTTGTTATATATGGTGTTGATTATATTTAAGAATATTCCCTTCAGTCCAATTCCCTCTAGAACTTTAAACGTGAAGAGATGCTGGACTTGTCAGTCTTTTTCTGCATCAATTGAGATTATTGTGTTATTTTTGTCTTCCAGTCCATTTATGTGTTTTACGATATTTATTGATTTACATATGTTGAACCATCCCTGCATCTCTGGTGTGAATCAAACTTGAATATGATGAATGATCTTTTTGATGTGGATCTGTATGTGATTTGCAAGTATTTCGTTGAGAATTTTTGTGTCTTTGCTCATTAATGAGATTGGCTTATAGCTTTTATTTGGTTGTGTCTGTGTCTGGTTTTTGTAGTAATGTGATGCTGGCTTCATAGAAGGTGTTTGGGAGATTTCTCTCTGTTTTTATCCTTCTGAAAAGTTTGAATAGTAAAGGTTGTAAGATCTCTTTAAATGTTTTATAAAATTCTGCTGTGAAACCATCTGGGCCTAGGCTTTTTTTAGTTGGGAGGTTTTTGTTTGTTTGTTTTTTTTTTTTTTTTTATTACGTCTTCAATTTCCTCAAATGCTATGGGTCTGTTTAAACTGTAAACCTCTTCTTGGTTAAGCTTTTTTGGTTCTCAGGATTTTAGATATTCATCAATTTCGCTTAGGTTTTCAAACCTAGTAGAGTATAGATTTTTGAAATACTCTCGTATGATTGTCTGGATCTTTTCTTTATCTATTTTATCTATTGTGATGTTTCCCTTTTCATCACACATACTATTAATTTGGAGTTCCTCTTTCTTTCTTTTGGTTAACTGGGCTAGAGTTCTGTTTATCTTCTCAAAAAACAGCTTTTGGATTCATTGGTTTTTTTGTATTGTTTTCTTTGTTTCTATTTCATTGATTTCTGCTCTGATTTTTGTTATTTCTTTCTGTCTGTTTGGTTTAGGCTCCGTTTGTTGTCTCAAGTGTTTTATAGCTGTAGTGTTAGATCATTTATTTGTTCCCTTTTTTTTTAATGTGGGCACTTAGGGCTCTAAATTTCCTTCTTAGGACTGCTTTTAAAGTATCCCACATTTTTGTTGTGTTGTCATTTGTGTTTACTTCCATGAATACTTTTTTATTTTTTATTATATATATTTTTTGTACAAGATTATGTTACTAATTAAATCTAGACCCGTGTCCCACACCATACCTCCCCACCCCAACAGATCTCATGCATTCTGCCAAACATGTTTTTCATCTTTTTCTCAGTCTCTCTCAAAATTCTTGATATGGAAGTTGGCTGTTTTGAGCACAAGTTCACTGTTTCAGTCAGTTCTTCAACACAGTCTTTTCTGTTGTTGTTGTTGTTCTTCTTCTTCTTCTTCTTCTTTTCAATATGCATCATTCCTAACTACTTGGACCAAAGCTCAAGGGGTCGTGCACAAGAAATACTTACAAGTAGGTAATTGGTGCTAGCATCCACAGATGAGGGATACCATTCATCATTTGTTTTTCTGGGACTGTGTTACTTCACTCAACATAATATCTTCTAGTTCCATCCATTTATCTGCAAAGTTCATGATGTCATCTTTCTTTACTGCTGCATAGAACTCCATTGTGTATATGTACCACATTTTCTCTATCCACTTGTCAGTTGAGGGGCACTTGGGTTGGTTCCAGCTCCTTGCTATTGTGAACAGAGCTGAAATAAACATGGATGTGCATGTATCTCTGTGGTAAGATGAGTCTTGTGGGTATATACCCAGGAGTGGTATCACTGAGTCAGGTGGTAAGCTCATTTTGAGTCTTCCAAGGGTTCTCCACACTGCTTTCCATAGTGGTTGTACAAGTTTACCTTCCCACCAGCAGTGGATGAGTGTTCCCCTTTCCCCACAACCTCTCCAGCACTTGGTGTCATTTGTTTTCTTGATCCTAGCCAGTCTTACAGTCTTATTGGAGTGAGATGATATCTTAAAGTGGTTTAGTTCCATGAATATTTTTATTTCATTCTTATTTCTTCCCTGACCTGTTAATTATTCAGGATTGTGTTGTTTAGTCTCCATGCGTACTTGTAGCTAGTCAGGCTTATTCTGTCATTAATGTTGTGCTTTTTAGCACTGTGCTCTGATAGAATGCATAAGATTATTTCAATCCGTTTATATTTGTTGAGGTTTCTTTTGTGTCCCAGTATGTGGTCGATTTTGGAGAATGTTCCTTGGGGTGCTGAGTCGAACGTATATTCTCTGGTGTTTGGGTGAAGTATCCAGTAGATGTCTGTGAGGTCCACATTGTATCCTTGTATTGTTGTATTGTGTTTCTCAGTTCCAATGTCTCTCTGTTTATTTTTTGTCCTGTTGATCTATCCAAGGGGCTCAGTGGGGTACTGAAGTTCCCCACTATTAGTGTGTTGGGATTAATCTGTGTCTTGAGGACCTGCAGAACTGTGTTTATATAGTTCAGTGCACCTGAGTTTGGTGCATAGACATTTAGGATTATGTTCTCTTCCTTGTTAATTGTTCCTTTGATAAGGATGTAATGGCCCTCTTTGTCTCTTCTGATTGACTTTACTCTGAACTCTATTTTGTCTGATTTTAGAATAGCAACTCCTGTTGGCTTTTTGATACCGTTTGCTTGGAATATTTTTTTCCATCCTTTCACTTTGAGTTGGTGTCTATCCTTGAGGATGAGATGGTTTTTTGTAGGCAGCATGTAGATGGGATTCTGTTTCCTAATCCATTCTGCCAGTCTATGTCTTTTGATTGGAGAGTTTATAGCATTGATATTTAAGGTCATTATTGCAAGATGTGTGTTGCTTCCTTTAAACTTATTCCTGGTTTGCATTCTTGGTCTAGGTTTGTATTTATACTGCTATGCTTTTATTAGTTTCTCTCTTTAGTTGGGTGGGGATAGTTGCTCCTTTCCTCTGTTTTTTAAATTGCTTTGAGTATTTTCTGAAGTGTTTTTTCTTTGACATGTATTCTTTCATCTTGTTTATGTCATGGAAAATTTTTCTTTCTCCTTCAACTTTAATTGACATTTTTTCTGGGTATAGTAATCTGGGTTGGCATCTAAAGTCATTTAGCACAGGGAATACTTTTGGTCCACATTCTTCTGGCTTTCATAGTTTGCACTGAGAAGTCAGCTGTAATTCTGATGGGTTTCCCCTTGTATGTAATTTGTTGTTTTTCTCTTGTGGCTTTCAGTATTTTGTCTTTGTTTTGGGCATCTAAAATTTTAACTATGATATAGCATGAGGAGTTTCTTTTCTGGTCTTGTGTATTTGGTGTTCTATGTGCTTCTTGTACTTGTATAGGATTGTCTTTTTTCAGTTGGGGAATTTTTCTTCTATTATCCTGTTGAAGATCTGGTCAATACTGTTGTCTTGGGATTCTTCTACTTTTTCTATCCCTATGATGTGGAGATTTAGTCTGTTCATAGTATCCCACATTTCCTGGTTATTCCACTCTTGTGTTTTTAAAATTTTTTCAGTCTTCACTTGAGCATTTTAGATGTTCCATGTGGTCCTGCAGGTCTGATATTCTATTTTCTGCTTCATCCATTCTTTCCTGTTGATTGGATGAATTCCATTTCCTTTTTATTTCTTCCTGTAATTTCTTTAGTATTTCCATTTCCTTTTGGAGCTTGTCATTCTGTACTTGTAGCTCCTTGCTTTGCTGGTGTCCTTCTTTTTTTCATTTCAGCCTGAAATGTTTTCAGTGTTTCCACTTCCTTCCAGAGTTTGTTTTTCTTTCCTTGTAGTTCTTTGTGGACATTGTGTTTCTCTTCTTCTACTTCTTTTCAGAGTCTGTGTTTCTCTTCCTCTAGTTACTTTCAGATTTTGTGTTTCTCTTCTTCTAGTTCTTTTTGGAGTTTGTATTTCTCTTCCTCTAGTTCTTTTCAGAGTTTGTCATTATCTCCCTCTAGTTCTTTCTGGTGTTTATCATTCTTTCCTTCTAAGTCTTTCCTGAGTTTTTCATTTTCTCCCCTTAGTTCTCTGATTTGTTCTTTATATTCTTTGATTTCTTTGAATATATCTACAATTGTTTTTCTAATGTCTGTGCCTTGGTTTCCTTCCAGGGAGATCTCCTTGTAGGAATCTTCTGTCAGACTGGTAGAGTTTGGTGTGGATTTATTATGAGCTTTTCGCATGTTTTTTTCATTGTGTCCTTGGCATATGGATTTGTTTTTATTTGCTTGCCTTTTTTTGTTTGTGTTTTTGGAATCTGGTGCCTCAATGTTGGCTACACAGACTAGATTCACTAACTCTACACCTGCACCCATGTCTCTACTCTCTGGAACCTGAGCTGGAGGTTCTGGAGGCAGGTGTAGAGACCCCAGGCCTCAAGGCAATTCTGCCTTACTGGCCCTGTGCTGAGTCCATGCCAGTGCTCTTTGGAACCTGACAACTTAATTTTTTTAAAGTTAGTCTCCTTTTACATTAAACAATTTTTTAAATTTTAATATTTGTTTCAAATGTATGGATACATATCATGGTCTACTCCCAATTTATCACAATGCAGATAAAATGTAAACTAGTTGTCACAGAAATCAATATGGTTTAATCTATGTTTTATATTTCATTCATATTTTATTCATTTCACTAATTGCTACAACATAGTATAAAACGCAAAATAATTCTGTACTTGATAATGCTAGTTTCTGTAACAGTTCTTTTTAAAAAATATTTATTTATTTATTTATTTATATTTTATGTATTTGAGTGTTTAGCCTGCATGTATGTAAGTGCACCAGTGTCTTGCAATGCCTGCAGAGACCAAAAAAGAGTGTTGGATTTCTTGGAACTGGAAGTATGGACAGTGGTTAGTCATCATGTAAGTGCTGGAAGCTGAGCCCAGATACCCTTCAAGAGCTAGTACTCTTAACCTCTGAGCCATCTCTCCAACCCTGCTGCAACATTTCTTATGTTTCCCTCGTCTCTGTAATGCATATTATCATTTCTTTGTCCCATCTTAAGTAACATAGAACATGGACTAGAGTCCTGTCTCACGGATCCAGGCTTTTACCTATGTCCCTACTTTCCCAGGTTTCCTCAGCATTCAAGGCAGACTTGTGGCAATCAGGGAAGGCAGGTTGTGTTCTTCATCTCTGAAACCTGAAACCAGCATGCTGAACTTCTGTTCATGCATCCTTACCCAGAACTTGACCCACAACCCAAATCTAACTGAAGAAATAGTGTGGAGTATCTTTCTCCATAGGAAAGAAGTAGGAATGGGGTTGATGAGCATCAACCAGTTTCTAGCACTTACCACTGCTTTGATTTCCAGGGGAATCCTTAAAGGTTTATATTTATAGACTGGACACTGGCCGAAGTCCTCTTAGTGGCTCTCCAGTACCTCCCCGAACAGGAAGAATGGTGACCCACCTCTGCAGGACTTTTTAAGAGATGCCCCCATGTATACTTGCCTAAGACTTAGTTGACCTCTGAGGGCAAGGAACAAAGTTGTCCCCCAGGTCCTTTGGACAAATTGGTAGGGACTTCAGATACGGTTGTTAAGCACCCAGAATGGCTAAGTTGCACCAGCCTGTTACATTGCACCTATATTAACATTGTATCCTTTGGAAACAAATGTATGTTATTTCCATAGCATATTTCTTGATTCACATCTTTCTATTTTAATCCCATATTACTCGAAAGGATGCACACATACCCTCCACCATATACTAAAGGTCCAAGGTCTGAAAATACGTGTTAGGTCAGCTCTAGAACCTGTGTAGGAATTCCTAATACAAGAGCATAGTTGTCTTTAGATCGTGAGGAATATAATATTAACGTTGCTCATTTTGTCTTACACCTAGGTACTTGGTACTAGCATCCACAGATGAGGGATACCATTCGTGTTTTGTTTTTCTGGGACTGTGTTACTTCACTTAGCATAAAATTTTCTAGTTCCATCTATTACCTTCAAATTTCATGACGTCATCTTTCTTTACTGCTGCATAGTACTCCATTGTGTAGATGTCCCACATTTTCTGTATTCACTCATCAGTTGTGGGGCATCTGGGTTGGTTCGAGCTCTTCGCTATTGTGAAGATACATGGCTGTACATGTATCTCTGCTGTAGGAAGAGTCTGATGGATAAACACCCAGAAGTAGTATGGCTGGGTCAAGTAGTAGGCTCATTTTGAGTCTTTTAAGGGTTCTCCATACTGCTTTCCATAGTGGTTGTACAAGTTTGCATTCCCACCAGCAGTGGATGACTGTTCCCCTTTCCTTACACCCTCTCTAGCATTGGTATCATTTGTTTTCTTGATCCTAGCCAGCCTTATCAGGGTGAGATAATATCTTAAAGTGGTTTTAATTTGCATTTCCTTAATTATTAGCTACATTGAACATTTTTTTTTGGTCTTTTCGAAACAGGGTCTCCCTGTAGTCCCAGCTGTCCTGGAACTCACTCTGTAGACCAGGATGGCCTTGAACTCACAAAGATCCGCCTGCCTCTGCCTCCCAAGTGCTAGGTTTAAAGGCATGCGTCACCAGCTCTTTACTCCATCTTTTGAGTGAGCCACTAAGGGGATTTCAGTCAGTGTCCAGTCTATAAAGAGGAAAGTCTGCTCATCCTTCAGAAAAGGAAGCCTGGTCTAGCAAGACCTGATTTTGTCCTAATGTGGATGAAACTGGTAGATGAGGAGCTGAAAGAAGCAAGGGGCTCCCACCCTTACCCCCCAAAAAAAACCCCTGAGGACCAGATCCTCAACTGACCTCAACAAAATAAAACCTTGGTTAATCTGGGCTATCTGTATGGCCTTAAGGATCCAGAAGGAAAGTACAACCAGAAATCAATAAGACCAGAGAAACTGTAATGCAGACACAAAACTTGAGATCTTAGTAAAAAGACAAAGAGAAAAAAAAAGAGAGTACCTTTGTTTGGCCTGTTTACAATTCTTACAGGCAGGCCCATATGCTCTGTGGATGCCACCATTTTTGGCACTCCTCAAAGACATGAGATACAGCTTTTTTACTTTTTAGCCTTCCAATGTGGACTGAGGACTGCTGAGATACTCAGCTTGTGAACTAAGCAGCTAATGGGAATTCGTCCTACTCAGAATATGGACTGCCATTGTTGGATTACCTCGGCAGTATCACGGAGGCCAATGAAGGGGGATAAAGACAGGATGTGTGCTTACTGGACTTCATTTGGGGGCACAATATTTAAAGCAGAAGCACGTCAGTAAGGGTTTCCTTCTGCATAAGGGTTTTTTGTAGTGTAATGTCTTAATCATAGATTACCATCAAATATTTTAGGAATGTCTTTAATGTTTAGATAGTATATTAGCAGCATGCAATAATTACATCATAGGTTCTCAAGCAGAAGCAGTGTGTTGCAAGGACCTTCTTTGCTGCCAGTTATCACAGGCTGTTTAAAGTTAGAAAACTGAATAACAACACTGAATACTGTAGAAATGCACTTTGCTCAGTCATACTTGAGTTGTTGTAATATTAGATTACCCATTTGGTTGTTACAGAAAATCCTTAACTGTAATTGATGGTTGTTGCCGTAATAGTACATTGCCTCTATTTCTACCTCTAGCAATGAGCTTTTATGTGCTAGATTTCAATATTCTTGAGTCTGTGCAAGTGCACAAGCCTTTTTAAAAAAAGAAACATGGTTTACTTGCACAAAATTGATCAGATTTGAGAGATCGTTAATGCCCTTGAAGTGGTTTTGGTGAGTGTGAAACAAATGGTGAGAATTTGAATTGTTCCCTTATTATAGTATTTAAATTAAGTCTACTTAAGCCATCAAATCATGTTCATGCCCTGATTTTATATACTTGTATCAATCAACACTGTGAAAAGAAAAGAATTTATAAATACATTTGGAGTAAGGAAGAATAAATTATATCTGTGAATGAAAAAGTTTATATTTATGTTTATATTTATGTGTGTTCATCTTTATGATGTGTTCATCTTTATGTTTTCATTTATGCTTACATTTATGTGTGTGTTCATCTTTATCTTCTCTTTTAAAGAATAACATCTTAGTGTCTTCTTTTATGCTTCCTGTGCTGGATAGCTTTAGTGTCAACTTGACACACCTGGGTTAAGGGAGCCTCAGTTGGGGAATTGGCTCCATTGGATTGACCTGTGGCCAGATCTGTGGAGTATTGTCTTGATGGTCGAGCAGCGTGGGAGGGCCCAGCCCACAAGAGTGGTGCCACCCTGGGCAGGTTGTTGTGTACTGTATAAGAAGGCAGGCTGGGCATGAGCCAGGGAGCAAGCCAGTGGACAGCATTCCTCCATGGCCTGTGCTTCAGCTCCTGCCTCCAGGTTCCTGCCCTGAGTTCCTGCCTTGGGCTCCCTAAGTGATGAACTATGACCCAGGAGATGTAAACTGAATAAACCCTTTCCTCCCCAAGTTGGTGTCGGTCAGAGTGTTTTGTCACAGCAATGGAAGACAAACTAGGACACTTCCCTTTGTCATTAAATTCTTTTTTTTTTAATTTTAATTTTTATTTATTTCTGTGTGTGTATCAATGTACTGTCTGCATGCAGGTTTGTGCACCCGTGTCGTGCAATGCCGCGGAGGTCAGAAGAGGGTGTCGGATTCCCCTGGAACTGGAGTTCTCCTGGAATTGGAGTTTCAGATGGTTCTCAGCTGCCATGTGGGTGCTGGGGATCGAACCCGGGTCCTCTGCAAGAGCAGTCGGTGCTCTTAACCACTAGGCCATCTCTCCAGCCCCTAAATTCTTGAGTTCTATTAATTTGTTGATCATTGTTGATGTATAGAATATTTACATGAATAGAAAACTACACAGAAGCATTTTATTATAGGTTCATCCAGCTCTGCGAAATAATACAGAGTACAGTAATAAAAGTGGGGAAATGGGTGAGATTCTCCAACCTTAGCTGAGGCATTATTGGCAACTGATGACTATTGGTAGAAGGAGAGTTGGTTTTCCTTAATGGAGTGATGCTAAATAGATTGACTAAGCTCCAGTGAATGGACTCAAACTAAGGGACCTGGGGGCACACAAATGTGGCTCAAAAAGCCTTAACATGACAGAATGCATAAAATTTGTGGGGGACTGCGAAGGGAAGTGGATATGGAAGGGGTCTAATATGATCAAAATGTATCGTATGAAATTCAAAAAGTTAAATGAAAAAATAGACAAAAATAAATATTGGAGATTACAAGTGGGAAATTAAGGGTAGCAAGGTAGAGGGTTCTCCCTGCCGAGTAGGGAGAAAGATCCACAGAAATTCTTCATTCAGAAATGCTGTTATGATGTCTAATCCATTGTGTGCTAATTAGAAATTTTAAATTAAAATTAAAAAAATGAATATTAAAATTTTCCTTCTTGATAAATTTTCAAGCAAGAAAATTCTGTCAGGAGTTATACGTGACAATTTTTTATTTGCAGCAATTTAGGGTCTCTGAGAGCCACTCATGGGTCTTTTTTCCACCTTCAAATTATTTTATTTTATTTATTATATTTTAAGGGATTCATAATTTAAGAGTGCAGTTGTTTTCAGATCACATTGAAGTTGTTCAGTTTGCCATACAATTAGGTACTTGGCACTAGCATCCACAGATGAGGGATTCCATTCATCGTTCGTTTTTCTGGGACTGTGTGTTACTCTACTTAGCATGAAATCTAGCTCCAGCCATTTACCCGCAAAACTCATGATGTCATCTTTCTTTACTGCTGCATAGAACTCCACTGTGAGGATGTACCACATTTTCTCTATCCACTCGTCAGTTGAGGGCACTTGGGTTGGTTCCAGCTCCTTGCTATTGTGAAGAGAGCTGCAATAAATATGGCTGTGCATGTATCTCTGTGGTAAGATGAGTCTTGTGGATACATGCCCAGGAGCAGTATGGCTGGGTCAGGTGGCAAGTTCATTCCAAGTCTTCCAAGGGTTCTCCACACTGCTTTCCATAGTGGCTGTATGAGTTTACATTCCCACCAGCAGTGGATGAGTGTTCCCCTTTCCCCACAACCTCTCCAGCACTTGGTATCATTTGTTTTCTTGATCCTAGCCAGTCTTATTGGAGTAAGATGATATCTTAGAGTGGTTTTCATTTGCATTTCCTTAATTATAAGCGACATTGAACACTTCTTAGATATTTCTCAGCCATCTCTAATTCCTCGCTTGTTAAGTCTCTATTCAGCTCTTTGCTCCATCTATTGAGTGGGTCATTTGTTTTCTTTCTTCTTTGTTTTTTGAGTAGTTTATATATTCTGGAAATCAATGCTTTGTCAGATGTATCTGCAGTGGGTGAAGGATTCCTCCCACTCTGTGGGATTTCTCTTCACTTCCTTGATTGTTTCTTTTGATGTACAGAATCTTTTGAGTTTAATGAGGTTCCATTTGTCAATTGTCGACTGTGATGGTTAATCTTGGGCATCAACTTGACTGGACTAAGGAACAAATAAGAGAAAAAGGATCTTCGGATTGGACTACCTCAACCCGGATGGCCCACCCCAAATGTGGGTGTTACCTTCTGCCGGTAGGTAGTATAAAAGGCAGAGGGAGCTGGTCCCTTTTTTCCTGTGGCTTGCCTCTCTCTCACTGGTGAGTTTGTCTTGCTGCTGTGATCAACCCTTCGCATCCCAGCATGTACTGAGACTGGCAGATCTCCTGGAATCCATTGGGCCTTCAGCACCAGATTGGGACTATTGAGACATCCAGCCTTGCAGACTGAGCAATTCCCTGGATTCTCAGCCTCTCCAGTGTGGTGCAGCTACTGTTGGACTCCTTGAACTCTGTCACGTGAGCAAATCAATAAATTGTATATAGCTGTATATTCGTCCTGTTGCTTCTGTTTCTTTAGAGAACCTTAACTAATACATCGACCTTAATTCCTGCACAGCTGCTGTCTGATTTAGGAAGTCTTTTCCTACGCCTATGTCTTGTAGTCTGCTGCCAACTTTTTCTTCTATCGTCTTCAGAGTTTGGGGTTTCACGTTGAGGTCTTTGATCCATCTGGTGTTGACTTTTGTACACGGCGAGAGGTAGGGGTTTAATTTCATTCTTCTACAAGTGGTGATCCAGTTTTGCCAACACCACTTTTGCTGAAGATGCTGTCTTTCCTCCATTGTGTCTTTTTGGCCCCCTTGTCAAATATGAGATGGCTGAAATTGTATGTGCTCAAGTTTGGAACTTCAGTTTTGTTCCATTGGTCAACAGGTCTGTTTTTGTGCCAGTACCAGGCTGTTTTTATGACTATAGCCCTGTAGTATAGTTTGATGTCTGGTATAGAGATCCCCCCTGTATTGCTCTTTTCACTCAAGTTTGTTTTGGCTATTTGGGGTCTTTTGTTTTTCCAAACGAAATTAAGAACTTTTTTTTTCCCTAAGCCTGTGAAGAAACTCTTGGGGATTTTAATTGGGATTGCATTAAATCTATACAGGAGTTTGGGTATAATGGACATTTTTACTATATGAATTTTCCCAATCTATGAGCATGGGAGGTTTTTCCATCTTATGATCTCTTCTTCAATTTCTTTCTTCAAGTGTTTCAAATTTTTGTTGCAGAGATCTTTGGTGTCTTTGGTTAGGTTTGTTCCTAGGTATTTTATTGTTTTTGAGGCTATTGTGAGTGGGGAGGTCTCCTTGAATTCCGTCTTCAGGTGCTTGTTGGTGTAAAGAAAGGCTACTGATTTTTCTTAAACTTATTTATTTATTTTCTTTTGTGTATGAATGTACTGTCTGCATGTAGGTTTGTGCACCTGTGTCGTGCAATGCCGTGGAGGTCAGAAGAAGGTTTTGGATTCCCCTGGAACTGGAGTTCTCCTGGAATTGGAGTTACAGACAGTTCTCAGCCACCATGTGGGTGCTGAGGATAGAACCCAGGTCCTCTGCAGGAGCAGACGGTGCTCTTAACCGCTAGGCTATTTCTCCAGCCCCAAGGCTACTGATTTTTCTAGGTTAATTTTGTATCCTTCCAATTTATTGAAGCTCTTAATTGTTTCTAGGAGTTTTCTGGTGGAGTTTTTTTCATCCCTGTGCTTCAGGTGGTCTTGGGAAATGTCCCCCCCCCCCAAAAAAAAAAGTTTTTTTAGTTAAACTTTCTACAGTAAAACTAAAAGCTATGAGGCCTGCAAATGAAAATGTCTATGGAGAATTTTTCTGGACTCCCTTCATGATGGGTGGGATTTTACTGGTTTAAAGTTTTTTAAAATTATCTCAGCACAAATATTGATGATCTAAAACCCAGAGAAATTTGTCAACAGTTAAGAACACTTGTTGTTCTTCCACATGACTTGGGTTTGATTCCCAGGTCTCACATGACAGCTAACAACCATCCATGACTCCAGTTCCAGGGATCTGACACCCTCTTCTGGCCTCTGTGGTATTGCACGCATGACACATGTAGTGTATTCACATTCAGGCAACACACTCCTACAATTTAAAAATTTTAAAAAAAGGGGCTGGAGAGATGACCTAGTGGTTAAGAGCACTGACTGCTCTTGCAGAGGACCCGGGTTTGATCCCCAGCACCCACATTTTGGCTGAGAACAATCTTAACTCCAGTTCCAGGAGAACTCCAGTTCCAGGGGAATCCAACACCCTCTTCTGACCTCCACAGCATTGCACAACACGGGTGCACAAACTTACATGCAGACAGTACATTCATAGACATAAATAAAATAAAATAACTTAAATTTTTTTAAATGAACTTATCTATTAAAGCATGTGGTGGCACATGCCTTTAAGCCTAGCACTTGAGAGGCAGAGGCAGGCAGATCTCTGTGATTTCAAGGCCACCCTCATCTACATAGTGAGTTCTAAGCCAGCTGGGGCTACAGGGAGACCCTGTCTCAAGGCAAAAAAAAATCATCTATTAAATATTTAGACCTCATGAAATCTGGTTGGTGAGATTTTCTGAATCCGGCAGCAGTGGGAAGCTGTCACCACTGTGAGAGTTAAAGAAAATCCAAGCACCAGAGTCAGGTCTACTTAGATCTCTGAAAGAAGTACTGAGAGGAAGGAGGAGAGGATGCAGCAGCTCCCAGGATGTGGGAGTAAGGATGGTGGGAGGAAGAAGAGAATAAACAGGATTGGCCTAACTTAATTGGAAACCCAGGAATGCTAAAGCATGCAGATGATGGATTCTGGAGGGAAGAGGTGGATTGAGGGCAAAGATGGATCAGAAAAGGAGTCAGTGAACACAAGGAGGAATGTGTCTCTCATCAGAGGGCGCTTCTGATTTTTTTGAACATGTAGGCAATTTTGTAGGAGAAAACTCCTTAGGCCTTTTCATTTCACAAGGAAGCTAAGCTGTGAGTCTTTCCTATTACCATTTTTTAAATGCAAATCTGGAGGCCACATTAAAGGCTCTAATCTTATCAAAGAGAGCCTCTCAATTCACAGTCCTTGGCTCCAACATTGAGTTTTCTAGTGCTTTTTCCCCCTCCAAACTGTACATTTTGCAATTCTTCCTGCTCTACTTGCTCTTTTACATTGTAGCTCTCCATAATATTCTCCATTAATAACCTCAACACAAATTGTATTTTAGGCTATCTTGAATTTCCTCTGTCAAAGAAATCAGTCCATTACTTTTCAACTTAGCCTCAGTCAAGCTCTTAGGCTGTAGGCAGACAGCAGACAGCAGACAAATCCTTTGCCAAAATAATCCAGTAGCTGCCTATGTCTTTATTTCCCTCTAGAGCCACCTGGCTTTTAGCACTGTTTTCTTCCAGGCTACTTCTAGAATGGCCCATTATGTTTTGCTTACAGCATCCAACCACCTTTCTAGCCCAAACTTCTGAGTCTTCCACATTCTTCCCAAATGCCACATGCTCAGGTTCTTCCCAACAATAGGACACTCTCAGAAACCAAGTTCTGTTCTAGTTAGTTTTTTGTTGCTGAGCTAAGACACCATGAGCAACGCTGTTTACAGCAGGAAGAGTTTATTTGGATTGTGGGTCTAGAAGGAGAGTCTATGATGATGAGGGAGGTTTGGTGGCAAGGAGGTGGTCAGTGCAGAATGTCAAGTCATTGCATCTTCATTCAAGCACATGAAGCAGCTGAACTGCTTGAGAACCCTCAAAGCCCTCCTCTCCCAGTGACATGCTTCCTCCAGTATGTCCACCCTCCTAAAGGTTCCATGACCTTCCCCGTGCCACTGGGGAAAAGTATTCAAATACTTCAAGCTTATGGGGGACATTCTCATTCAAGTCACCATAGCTTCACTTTAGTTGATGTGTTATTTATTTATTTATTATAATTATTTTCTAACTTTGTATTGTTCTTATATACCTTTACCAATCATATTAGGAGTTATTTTAGTTCTAGATCTGTTTTCATGATTGGATTTCATTTTATGTATTTACCAAACAAGATATTTTCTCTTACCTTCACCTTTACATGACAAATACTTGATATAAATCTCTTTGGACTATCTGAGTTCTGGGGACATGAAAGTAGGTGAGGTTCTCATGAAGCTCACATTCTAACAGTCGGAGGAAGACACCACATGAAACAAATTGGAAATCATATGAAAAGGAGGAATTGGGACTACAGCTAGGAGTGGGACAGGTTCATAACATAAGTGAAAATATAAGATGAGCTCTGCTGGAAAATTGAGATGGGAAGAAATGAAGGAACTATGGAACTCCAGCACCAGAGGAGTCAAGGATGCCTTTAAATAATTCCCTGAAGCACCCCAAATTCCAGAGTTCCAAAATAATTATATTTATTTATTTATTAATACAATATCATTTGTTGTTTTTATTTCAAGGTGTTTTCCTCAAAATGATTTTTATTAATAAATGATATCATACATGAAGAAGACACATTTCATCCAAAAAGAATCATGAGAGCTAATTAATAGGAGGTGCATGTCTAAGACAGGCATCTTTTGCTTCAGGTCTGTGGATTTATGAGAAATTTAAAATCTGAAACTCACAAGGGTGAAGGACATCAAGTTAAATGATGATGGATTAAGTCACTGAAAATGGTGAAAGAAGTTGGAAAAATAAGTGGCTCTTTATGAAGCGTCTGTTGGAATGTATGTTCAAAAGATGGGAGCTCCGCTTCATGGAATTTCTCTTTGAACTGATTATTAAGGAGAATTTGCCTTCTTTGGTTTAATGTTCAGATGGGGTTCTGTCAAAATCCCCTCATTGCTGTTGTCGATGGTCTCCTGTCAGAAGACTGTGTAAATTAGAGGCTCGACATTCTAAGACTAGGTTAAGAGGTGTGTTTCAGACAGAGAAGAATTTATGGTACAAAAATACAAATGCTTAAGTAATCATAAAAGTATTCCATTTTCTGAAGCCAATTTTACATTAACACTTGGCCTATCGTATAGCTCATCTTGTTTTCCCTTGTAATCAGAAGGACATGTGTTCTTTATCACAGAAAAGCACAGGCAGTTTCCAATCTTTTTCATGAAAAGAATCTTGTAATAAGATGGGGAAGGAGGTTAAGAAAACAATAGATGTGTAAATGTCATTGGAGGGTATACATCTGCAAACCATTCCCTCCTGAAATGCTGGAAAGATTGCAATATAAATACTATCCCATCACATGTTTTCCTTTGTCTAGCTCTTCTGTTATCTGGAGTCTCATGAGACGAAATGTACACCCGAAACAGCGTCCCTTATGAACCACAGTGGGAGGATATCACACTGTTTTGTGGCCTTGCTTGCTTTATTTCAGTCCCTGGTATTTTCTTCTGCAGGTGCCAAGGTCTGGTTCAGAGACGAAGCTCAATGTTAAAACCAAATCAATTGCATACACAGGTGGTTAGACCAGCATGTGAATCTGAAAACCAGAAAAAATGCTTTGTGTTAGAATGCTTCCAGAAAGTAGTAGGAAAAATTTCCAGGATGATATGTAGCCAGCACAAACAGTTGTGAATGCTTCAGTCATAGCTGACCCTTTCAACTTTATTCCATTTCTGGTTTTATTCGAAGGGGGTAATAGAAATAAAAGTGGACTATCATGAGTACAAAGATGGATAGTTATATGGTCTAGGCCTCCAAATTTTACATTCAAAGTGATCACACACACACACACACACACACACACACACACAGCTCTCCTTTAGTATCTGTGGGGAAATGGTTCTAAAACTCTATGCAGTTACCCAAATTCACAGGTGCTAATGTCCTGAATATTCATTAAAATTCTAATGCAATGATTTTTGTGAGATTTGAAGATGAAAGAAAGTATTCTTGATGTTCAAGAGGATGTAGTCACAGAAACAGTGAATCTAACACTTACAGACAAATGAAGCTTTCCATTTCAGAACACTGTACTACTAAGAATCTCATGAACAGAACTGAATACAAGAAGGACCCACCAGGCCATGGGCTGATCATGTATCAGGGCCAGATTCAGGAGATTGAGAAACTTTAGGGGTCAAACAGAGAGTAGTAAGGATTGGTAGATTCTGGAGCTCTAAATTCCATTCTCTCTGCCACTATTTTAGTGTGTTGGTTTGTTTTCTGCTAATTGGAAATGAAAGAAAATCTGCATCACAGATTTTAGATCTCGAGAGCCCCACCAAGTTGACATATCATTTCTGAATTTAACTTTAAAGAGCTGTTAGTGTGATTGAAGAAAAGCTCTGAGGAGTATCTGCATGTGGATCAGGGTGGGTTCCCTAAAGCAATGCTTAATTACAAATGTGCAGGGTCGGTGCCAGGAAGCTTTCTGACTTGATCCTGGCATTAGGCCAACTACCTTGATGAGAATTTCTATCGATCTGCAGTCCAGTGAATAAAATGAATAAAGACAGTCCTGTGGTAAGGTCTCTGTTACAACACAGACTTCTAATTCCTGCAGCACCTGCAAGGGGCAATTGTTTCTTCTGTGGAATGTTTCCTGACATCCTTTTGGAGGTCACTAAGAATATGTATGTGAATGGAAGAAATAATCGGCATGTGTGGAGGATGGAAAAGATAACTAGCCGAAATCCAAGACTATTTTCCACTTGGAAAGAACAACTTCTGCCATCAAATAGATTTGGTCACATATTTCCAGTTGGTTCCTGCTGACTGTCTTTGTTTATGTTTAAGGAAATATGGGAAGAGTTACTCAATTAGCCAGAAGACGACTGGGCATGGGCCTCGGGTTTCTATTCTCTATAAATATGTATCAAGCGTATGCCATATTTTAAGAATCAGAGAGCCAGGCTATGATATGAGTTACTGGTGGTGCTGTCTGAAATTAGAGGAGGGGTTGAGAACAATGGGCGCCAAGTTCACCAGGATCGATAACTGCAAAGTACAATTGAATTATAAATTTAGAGACTGCACAAGATGCTGGAGGAGGTTTATGATAGAAACAACAGTTTTGAAAGTTGACTGGGTGGAGAAAGGGGAATTTGGGGGGAGAAGTGAGAAAAATAAACAATGTGGCGTATGCTGTGGAGGAGCGCGTGGGAGCTCCTCTTTGTTGGAAGCATATGTCAGCTGTTTTGCTTCCAGTTTACTTGCAGATATTCATTTTTCTCCCCCAGAGTCTCTTCTACTCACTGTGGAATCACTGCAATTCTTCATTAATATAGTAGCAATTCATTTTTCATAAAGCTATCATCTTTGAGGAACCTTGCTGAGATGAACATCAAAGGAATTCTTGAAATGGACTGAAATGGAGTGTTACACGAAGCCAGGAATTCGTGTGTGAGGTGTGTGTGTGTGTGTGTAGAAGGTAGGATGGGGATAATTTTGGAATGGGTACTTGCCACCACTTTTCACTGAAGTGGAACTCTGCCTTTTACATTCTTACTGCCAATGCTATAGGTACATAAACTTCACAGCCTTTAGTGAGACTTTCTTGTAGCATGCAAAACTACCTAGGGTTTGGGGCTGGAGAGATAGCCTAGTGGTTAAGAGCACTGACTGCTCTTGCAGAGGACCCGGGTTAGACCTCCAGCACCCACATGGTGGCTAAGAACTGTCTGTAACTCCAGTACCAGGATAACTCCAGTTCCAGGGGAATCTGAGACCCTCTTCTGATCTCTGCGTCATTGCATGACATGGGTGCACAAACCTACATGCAAACAGTACATTCATACACATACCAAAAAAAAAAAAAAAACTACCTGGGGTTTGATATATATTCAACTGGTGCTAAGTATATATGTACTATTAGCCATATATTTAAGTTCTGTGGAACTCCCCACAGAGAAGAACTCAGACAAGGCTAATTTTCCATTTTATAATATGTTCTTCAGAGAGCAGAGCTATAACATGATTATCAATGAACAATGGAGAAGATCAAAAGGGAAAGGGAAGGGAGGGGAACATTGGGTGATCTGGTAGCATTAAATCCTGCTTTAACAATTTTGTTGTTATAATGTTTGTCTTACAACTAACAAAGAGGTCAGCTAGTCTTTGGCAGTGCGTCTTTGAGAAAGCTGCTGGGAATATCAGCAACTGCGATTTCATACCACCTACCCCCCAAACCTGTTTGGTCACCCTTCGTTTTTCCTCCTTCCCCCTTCATTGTCTGTGCCCCCTTCCCTTCTACATCCTGGAGTAAACATTTGAAATGTATAATTGAAAACATCACTATTGGTAATGAGTAATTATGATATATGATTTTCTTTCCTTAGCAACACCCAGGGTTTAATTTTCCTTGAGATTAGGTTGGACAAATCTCAAGGCTGCTACTTGGGTCCTATCAAGAATAAACAAAGTGGATTCTGGCTGATCCCCTGACAAGCCTCTGACAATGCAGTGAGGAGATGAAGTCCTCTGCAATCTGCTTCTCTTCCTCCAGTTTTCTCTTCTTAATTTTTAAAATTTATTTATTTTAATTTTATGTGTATTAGTGTTATGACTGCATGTATGTTAAGTGCATCTGTGCCATGTGATGCCCATGAAGATCAGAAGAGTGTCACATTTCTTGCAACTAGAGTTACAGATGGTTCTTAGATACCATATGTGTGCTGGGATTTGAACTCCAGTCTTCTGCCAGAGTAGGCAGCACTGTCAACTCCTGAGCCATCTCTCTAGAAAACTCCCTCCAGTTTTCTTTCTTTTTCTCTTGAGACAGGGTCTCTCTCTAGCCCCAGCTGACCCAGAACAAGCCCTGTAGACCAGGCTGGCCTTGAACTCACAGAAATCCGCCTGCTTCTGCCTCCCAAGTGCTGGGATTAAAGGCGTCTGCCACCACACCCGGTTTAAAGACTGTTCCTAGCTGCCATGTGGGTGCTGGGAATGGAACCCCAGTCCTCTGCAAGAGCAGTCGGTGCTCTTAGCCACTGAGCCATCTCCCCAGCCCCCAGTTTCACCATTTTACAAGGTTTTTAAATTTGCTTTTGATTATCGTTTACTTATTAATAAAATGAAAAGTAAGAAAATGTGAATATATATAATCTATATATACTTATTGTGAACACATACATTTTTATTTAAATTATTATTTATGAAAACTGTGGATTATTAAATGGTGTTGATACCAACTTCTCTGTATATACCTTCAATTCCAGTGTAAAAAAAATCCTTTAAAAAGGCATAAGACACAATAATTTAGTATTTTCCAAGCCAGTCTGTACAAACCTTATCACTGGGGGCAGAGTTGGAGTAGCTTGTGATGAATAAATAATTGTCTTTTTTTTTAATTTAATTTTTATTGATGGTTTGTGCATTTCGTACATCATTTTCCAATTCAGATCAGGCATATTTCCCTTTCCCTTCCCCCCACCCCCACCCCATCCCAGATCATGTATTCTGCCATTACTGTCCTGCATCTTTCAGGTTTTTTTTTTTTTTCATTTTTTAGCTATAAGTGATAATCCATGAGTATAAGCATCCTTCGTGCAAAACCAATCTACAGACTGTTGTGCCCAAACCCCCACAGTCCCACCATTCAGTGGGGGGTGACAGGTTGTTTGTTCAATCAAGTTGATCAAATGAGTGTCCAGACTACATCGCTGTAGTTTCACCATTCATCCCAATCGCAGCCTTTACATTTTGTCTTTTAAAATAAAAAATAAGACCCCAAATCATTCCCCTTATAACATTTTATGAGGAGGGGGATTAATCTGAGCATCTTTAGAGTAACTCCTTTGAAATAATTTGTGCCTTAACAGTGAGATCTTATATAAAGCATAGCATATATGAGAAATTCAGTTTTCCTCTGTCACTTTAAAAAAATTATATTTAATTCTTGAGTATTTCATACATAATTTTTCCATCAGTCTTAATCATTTTCTATAACTGCTTCTCCATTAGCACCCTCCCACAGTACCCTCCCCACCCCTCCACGCCCCTGAAGTTCATACATTCTCTCATTTCTGTTTGAGTCTATTGTGACAAATTACTCTACCTAGCCATTCCTTAGTGCCAGTCTATCTCTGAGCTTTGGTCGGCCTATCCAGAGTCCCTCTTTTAAAGAAGGCCACTTCTTCCTCAGCCAACTGTAATCAGCTGCCTTGAGCTAAGATTGGGTTCTGCTACCCATATCTACAGTTCCATGCTAGGTTTTGGTCTGCTTGAGCTTGCATGGGTCTTGTGCATGGTGACACTAGTGTTGCAGGTTCATATGAATAGGGTCCCAGGAACTTGCAGAATTCATTTCCATATGGTCTTGCAACTCCTCTCTGGATCTTACAGTCTTGTGCCGTCTCTTCTAAATTGTTCCCTGAGCCCTGGGTGAGTGAAGTTAAATACAGGGGACCTGTCCATGGACTGACAATCTATAGACTCCTAATCTCCATAGTTTGACCATTCATGCCCTTTGAGTTCCTGGTCCCCTGCTGCTCGAGGGAGCTTCCTTAACAAGAATTAAGAGGTTAACATCTTCTTGGCCTCTTGTTCTATGTTTAGTGAGCCTTAAGTGTAGAGGTTGCATTATAGATATGTTGGTTAGGCATGAGTAATTCATAGACTATGTCTGTGTCGTGTACAGTTGTGGGACTCTGTACTATTCTTAATCTAGTGCAAAAGAAGCTTCTTTATTGAGTAGTGACTGGGATATTTGTCTGTAAATATAAAGGTACCTATTTTGTAGTTTGTAAGATGTTACCTTAGGCCGGGCGTGGTGGTGCATGCCTTTAATCCTAGCACTTGGGAGGCAGAGGCAGGCGGATCTTTGTGAGTTCAAGGCAAGCCTGGTCTACAGAGTGAGTTCCAGGACAGCTGGGACTACAGGGAGACCCTGTCGAAACAGACCAAAAAAAAAAAAAAAAAAAAAAAAAAGGATGTATTGATCCTGGGAATTTCTCTAAGATTTCCAGTTGTGTGCATCTGGCTGTGTTTACAGTACCACACATGAGTTTCCTCACACTGAGTGGGCTTTAAATCCAATTAATTAGTCATTGATTGCCCCAAAATAAAAGTGCCACTACTGCATTGATGTTGTATGCTATCCTGGTCATTGAAGTGGATGTTTGGTCTGAAAGCTGGTGTTGAACCATTGATTAATGTTTTATCTTAGTGGCTTGCATAGTGCTATCCAAAGGTATGAGAGCCTTCAGGGGAAGTGGCTTCAGGTCAGTTGAGCTCCATTTCTCCAATTCCAGTTCCGAAAGTATGTCTTGTCTTCAGGAATAGGGTCTAATTTTCAGGTACTTGGAAGAAATCAAGGGCTGTGGCAATAGCCTATGTAACTTTGGGATTCTCTTGGACTACCCTGACCAATGACTCAAAGGAAGGTTTCTCCTGTCTGACACTCTTTCTTGTTATGTCACCTTCAGCTTTGCACATGGACTCATGCTGAGATATTGTATGTGTAATTGTCAATAGATTGTTAAAATAATATGATTCCCTCAGGTTTTTACCCTAGCTGACATTATTTATCTTTCTTCTCCTCCCTCCCTATCTAGAGAAATGTTTTCTCTGTTCTCTGTTTAAAGGCTCCACTTCTCTTGGGCTCCTTCTTTCCATTTATCCCCTCCTTTCCTTCTATAGCCCTTCCTCTCCCCTCCCATTTGGATGTCCTGATTTTATCCATTTCTCTCTTAGTAACACCTGTCACCTTCTAGTCTTCTGTCTCAGGTTGCCTGTTTCCCTTTACCTTCCTGTTTCCTTTTCATTTCCCTGGGTCCTGCAGTTATATCAGGGTATAAGCTTACATATAAGGATTTGGTGCTAGGATCCACAAATGAGGGACAACATGCATCCTTTGTTTTTCTGAGTCTATGTTACTTCACTTAGCATAACAGCTTCTAGTGCTATCCATTTACCTGCAAATTTCATGATGTAGCCTTTACTACTGAGTACAAATTCATTGTGTAAATGTACCACATTTGCATTATCCATTCATCAGTTGAGGGTCACTTAAGTTGCTTCCAGCTCTTTGCTATTGAGTAAAAAGCAGCAACAAACATGGATGTGCACTTATCTCTGTAATAGGATGAATCCTTTGGATATACACCCAGAAATGATATGACCAGGTCAAATGGTAAGTCCATTTTTAGTTTTTTTCCAATGGTATTTTGTTTATTAGTGATGAATAGACAATAAAAATGCCATGCATAATGACATAAACATATGAATGACTATACTGAAAACTATAAAACCTCTATAAAGAACGTTCTACTATGTAATTGGGGTAAATTGAGAGATCTAACAAAGAAAATGCAATTCATGGAAAAGAAAATATTTGCAAATCATGTATCTGGTAAAAGACTAGTATCCAGAACACATACAGAACACAGAACTGAACAATAAGAATCAGACAACCAAGTCAAAATTTAACATATATTTCTCCAAGGAATATATGTAAACCTCACAAAATTCCTCAGTATCATCTTGTAGAGCAATATAAAATGAAAACCATGATGAGATAAGATGATACCACAATTTATAACTTTTTTTTTAAAACAAGCACAGAAAGTATTAGCAAAGATGTGAGAAAATGACATCCTGTGGTGATTTGAATGAGTGTCGCCCATAGGCTGTGAGTGTTCAGACATTTGTCTCCAGTTGGTGGCACTGTTTTTGGAGGTCTTAGAAGGTGTGGCCGTGCTGGAGGAAGTGCGTTGCTGGGGGCAGGCTTAGTGAGTTTTAACAAGCCTTGTGGTCTACAGTTGCTCTCTCTGCTTCCTGTGATCTTTGCGAGATGTGACCCTCAGCTTGCTACTCCAGATCCAGCCGCCATGCCTCCCGCCACAATGGTCTCTAATTCCCTGGAACCGCCAATCATAAGCTCAAATAAACTCTTCCTTTTATAAGTTCCTCGGTCATGGTGCTTTATCACAGCAACAGAAAAGTGACTAATACACATCCCCATTGAATTTCTGATAGGAATGTGAAGTGTACATCCACTGTAGAAGATAGTTTAGCATTTCCTCAAACTGTTACATATTACCATAATGGTCTAAAAATTCTACTCCTAAGAACTTCAACAGGACTGTAAATATGAACACATAGAAAACTCGTTCATAGCTTCTATATTCATAATGGACCAAAAGTAAAACAACCCCCAAGTCCTGTGATAATGAAAGGGTAAGCAAATGTGGAATAATATTCACTGGATATTATCTAACTCTTAAAGGAACATCATTGCATGCTAGCATTGGTAGATATTGCAAGTATTACATTACCTGAAGTGAGAGAGACATAAAAGTCACAGAATGTTAGAGGCTTCCAGGGAAGTAGAGTCTGAAGGAATCTGTGGATGACTGCTAATAGGTACATATTCCTTTGAGATTTTGGAAATATTACAGATGTAATGTACAACATTGCGAACATAGTACAAACTTTGAAGTGTATGGTTTATAAATTCGGGATTATATAAATTATATTACAACCAAGATAGTATGCTTTTAATGAAGGAAAATGTAAAAATTCCCACTTGTCAAATATAAAGGCAAAATATAATTACATTATGTAAGATGATGTGATACAAGGAAATCATTTTATGGGATGTGCTATGCTCCAGGAACAGAGCTTTGTGTTTATGGCCACTTTGTTTAGGGGAAAAAAAAAACAACAAAAACAAAAACAAAAAAACTACTATTGTGGCATTATGAATGAATTTTGTCCAGCTAATTAGAAAGTAATTAAAATTTACACTAACTTGGGGCTGGAGAAATGGCTCAGCGGTTAAGAACACTTTCTGCTCTCGCAGAGGACCTGGGTTCAATTCCCAGTACCCACATGGCAGCTAAGGACCCCAGGGGAATCTGATGCCCTCTTCTGACCTCCATGGCATTGCACAACATGAGTGCACCAATCTACATGCAGACAGTACACTCATATACATAAAAATAATAAATAAATAATTTAAAAATTACATTAACTGATAATGTTCAAGGCATCAATTTCAGGTAGATATTCAGATTAGATATAAAATTAAAAACATTTTCACTTAAGTTGCATTTATACTCTTAGAAACTAAGAAGTCTGCATAATCATTTTTTGTGGTAAATACAAAACTAAAAGAAATCACAAACAATAAATAAAAAATGTTAATGCATTTTCATTAAAGTTCAACTTAAGGCTCAGTAAAAGGGAAAGTCTCCATATTTGACCCAGAATGCAAGATACATAATGAAAATAGGACTCAATTATGGAAATTTGTAAGTCAGGAAAAATAGGATTCAAAAAAAAACCATGCAAAAAATTGAAAATTACCTTTTCAATTAAGCACATGGTTAGCAAATACATTAAAACATGATATGATATTAGTGAGCAAGGATGTACAACCTAAAACTACACATCCAGCTGAGGCTACAGTTGAGCAGAATGAAGACATGTTCTGGTAAAGTTTGCAAGAGAAGTACTTTTACTTTGGGGGAATGTCTACGAGAAATATAAAATCAAAGCATTCTCATTACAAAATAATATGAAATGAAAAATAAAACAATAAGGCCAGCCTGGTCTACATAGTGAGTTCCAGGACAGCCGTAGCTATAGGGAGACTCTGTCTCAAAAAGACCAAAATAAACCAAAATAGTAGACAGAATAAATAAGTTTTTTAAGAGTTTACCACACTGATTTCCATAGGGGTTGGACGAGCTTGCAATCTCACTAGCAATGAATGAGCAGTTCCTTTTCTCCACAACCTCTCCATCATTTGGCATCATTTGTCTTCTTTATCTTAGCCAGTCTTACAGAGGGAAGGTGAAATTTTAAAGTGGTTTTAATTTTCACTTCCCTAATTACTAATGAAGTTGAACACTGAGCAACTAATATCTGATTTAGAAAGTCCTTTCCTACACCTATATCTTATAAGTTGCTACCAATGTTTTCTTCTAACAGTTTCAGAGTATCAGGTTTCACATTGAGGTCTTTGATCCATTTGGAGTTGATTTTTGTGCAAGGTGAAGATAAAGGTTTAATTTTATTCTTCCACAGGTGGTGATCCAGTTTGCCACTACCATTTGCTGAAGATGATGTTTTTTTTTTTTCTTTTTTCTTCATTGAGTGTTCTTGGCCTCTTTGTCAAATATCAGGTGGCTGAAATGGCATGTGCTCAAGTTTGCAAGTTCAATTATGCTCCATTAATCTGTGGGTCTAATTTTCTGCCAGTTTCTATGACTATAGCTCCGTAAAATAGTTTGAGATCTGGTATAGTAATCCCCCCTGCATTGCACTTGCTTTGGCTATCTGGGGTCTTTTGTGCTTCCATATGAAATTTGGGATTTTTTTTCCAATAGTGAAAAACATCATGAGGATCTTGATTGGGATTCATTGAAGTTATATATTACTTTGGATAGGATGGTCATTTTCACAATATTAATTCTTCCAATCCATGAGCATGGGAGATCCTTCCATCTTCTGGTGTCTTCTTAAATCTCTTTCTTCAAAGATTTAAAAATTTCATCACAGAGATCTTTAATTTGTCAGATTTATTCCAAGATACTTTTTTGAGGTTCTTGTGAATGGCAAGGTCTCCATGTACTCATTCTCCAATTGCTTGTTATTGCCATTTAGAAAGAGTACTGATTTTTGTAGATTAATTTTGTAACCTGCCACTTTAATAGAACTGTTAATCATTTCAAGGAGTTTTCTGGTGGAGTTTTTGAAATCTCTTGGGTATTATATCATATCATCTGCAAAATGGGATAGTTTGACCTCTTCTTTTCCAATTAGTACTCATTTAATTTCCTTTTCTAATCTTATTGCTCCAGCAGGAGTTTCAAGCACTGTATTAAACAGGAGTGGATATAGTGGACAGCCTTGCAGGGTTCCTGATTTTAAGGGGAATGGTTCTAATTTTCTCCACTTAGAATGGTGTTGGCTATGGGTTTGTTGTATATAGCTTTAATTATGTTGAGGTAAGTTTCCTGAAGCCCAATTCCCTTTAGGACTTTTAACATAAGGTCATGTTGAATTTTATCAAAGTTATTTTCTGCATCAATTGAGATAATCATAAAATTTTTGTCTTTGTGTCCATTTATATGATTTATGACTTACATATATTTGAATCATCCCTCCATCTCTAGAGTAAATCAGACTTGATCATGGTAGATGACCTTTATGATGTGTATCTGTATGTGTTTTACAAGTATTTTGCTGAAAATTTTTGCATCTATATTCATTAAGGATATGCATCTACAGTTTTCTTTTTTGGTTGTATCTTTATCTACTTTTGGTATTAGAGTAATGCTGGCTTCATAAAAGGAATTTGCGAGTTCTCTCTCTGTTTCTAACTTTTCAAATAACTTAAGTAATATTGGTTGTAGATCCTCTTTAAATGTCTGACAGAATTCTGCCAGGAGTCCATCTGGGCCTGGGCTTTTTTTAGTTGAAAGTTTTTTTTTTTTTTGGAGATATTAGTCCATTTATTAAAGAAGAAATCTGTGAATTGAAAGCACTACTCCATAGGAAATGGCAGAGGCAAATGAGCGTACAAAGAATGAACTGAGGAAACAAATCATTTTCCAGCTATAATGGGAATCTTTATAGAGAAGAAAAGGTCAGGAGGCAAGACTGGTACTACTTGGAGTGGGGAAGGGAAAGGATTTGGGTTAGTTACTGTTGACTCTCAAACTTTTATTCAAGGCCTTCCTTAAGGATTATCACTTCTCCTCAGTATTGATAGGGGACGAGGAATCAGAGATCTTGCAACTTGGTTCCTTCACCTCATATTTTGCCTTAGAGAGAAAGAACTCATGAATGGGCCCTAAGTCTGAGAGTATGGGGGTAAGCAGAGATCTGGCGATGGGGCTGCCTCGATGCTGCTTCTTGACTTTAGACATGAAACAGGGAGCGCCAACCCCATTTTATTTTAAATTTTTTAATCAGAACACTCAAGTTTCATTTTGGCATTTTCAAGTGAAACTTGCTTTTATTGATTCTTTTCCCTGTCCATTCTCTCCCATTCCCCTGACCCCCCCTTGTACCTTGTGGAGGTTTTCATGCCATTTGTATCCTATTGCCATCCCCTTCTTCTTTTTTTTTTTAACATTTTTTTATTGATGCTTTGTGCATTTCATACATCATTTTCCAATTCAGTTCAGGCATATCTCCCCTTCCCTTCCCCCCCACCCCCACCCCAACCGAGATCATGCATTCTGCCATGACCGTCCTGCGATGGGTTGCTTGGAGACAGCATATAGATTGGTTTTGTTTCCTAATCCAGTCTATGCCCTTTTTTCCTCCCAGTCTATGCCTTTGATGGGGTAGTTTACACCAGTAATATTTATGGTGATAATTGAAAGATGGATGTTGCTTCCTTTTCCCTGTTAGAACAGTTGGACGGCTAACCTCCGATTTTGCTCCATGGTTTGGTGTTTTTGTTAGTTTCTTTGCCTAGGTGGTTGAGGATTGTTGCTCCTCTATTCTGCCGTTGAAAAGTGCTTCAAGTATTGTATAAAGAGTTGGTTTTTTCCAGAGAGTAGTCCAGCATCCTGTTTATGTCCATGGAAGATTTTTGCCTCTCCTTCAACGATAATAGGCAATTTTTGCTGGGTAAAGTATTCTGGGTTGGCCTCTGTAGTCCCTTAACCCTGGGAATGCTTTGGTCCCGTTTTTCTTGCTTTCATGGTTGGGAGGCTGAGAAGTCAGGTATGATTCTGTTGGGTTTCCTTTTGTATGTGGCTTGTTTTTTCTTTTGTAGTCTCAGAATTTGGTCCCGTTGTTTTTGGGCTCTAGCAGTGTAACAGGATATGGCGTGGGGTTTGTCTTTTCTTGATCTTGTCCTATTTGGGGTCTAGTGTCCCTTTTGTATTTGTATGGGTTTGTCGATTTTTTAGTTTGGGGAAATTTTCATCTATTACTTCGGTTGAAGATCTGATCAATACTGTGTCTTTTCAGATTCTTCTCCTTCCTCTATTCCTATGTGGCGGACCCTCGGTTTGTCTTTTTCATAGTTTGTGTCCCACTATTTCCTGGTTGTTCCACTTTTCTTGTATTATTTAAATTTTCACATAATCTTTATTTGAGCTTTTTATACTGCTCTGTTTATTTCCAAGATCTGTATTCTTTGTTCCTCGCTCCCCATTCTACTTCTCTAGCTTTCCTTCGACTTCCTTCTGGTTGCTTTTTCGCTTCTCCATTCTTTTTTTTTTTTTATTAATTTTACGTTTTTTTACATCTTTCACCCTTTTCCTTTCTCCGTTTTCTTTTCTTCATTTCCTTTTTGACTTCTCAATCTCTTCTTGGTGCTTTCTCAGTCTTACTCTTAGTCTTTCCATTTTCGTTGGTGGTTTTTCTTCTATCCTTTGGAGTTTGTTTTTTTTCTCCTCTCAGTTCTTTTGTGGCAGTTTGTGGTTTATTCTTTAGTTCTTTCCTGAAGTTTGTTATTGTACTCCCTCTAGGTCCTTTTTTGAAGTTTTCATTCTCTCTCTCTTTAGTTCTCTGTATCTTTATTTTTTTTCTCCTTCTAGTTCTTTACTGGAGTTGTCAATCTGTTCCTTTAGTTTCTTTCAGATGTTGCTCATTGTATCCCTCTAGGTCCTTTTGACATTTTTCATTTTCTTCTTTAAGTTCTCTGAATCCCTCTTTATGTTCTTTAATTTTCTCTGCATAGCGTCTGCAATTATCCTCTAAGATCTTTCTTGGGGTGCTCCATGGGGTTCCCATTGTGCTTATCTCCTAGCTGGTTTGGTAGTGCTTGATGCAGGATTTTCCTGTGCCTTTCCCATGTTGATCCTTCTCGTGTTCTGGCAGGTGGGCTTTCCTTTTGTGGTTCAGATCACAAATACCTTTTCACTATTTGCGGATGGTTTTCTTTCTTTCCTTCCTCCTTAGCTGTTG